>PVJX010032696.1:0-20219 GCA_004027295.1 Dolichotis patagonum
AGTTTGCGGTTGTGGTTTTATCTTCCAATCTATTCCACTGATCCTCGGGTCTGTTTCTATTCCAGTACCATACTGACTTTATCACTGTAGCTTTGTAGTATAATTTTAAGTCGGGGATTGTGATGCCTCCTGCCTTGCCTTTGTTGCTTAGAATTGCCTTTGCTATTCTAGGTCTCTTCTGGTTCCAGATGAATTTTAGCAGTGATTTTTCTAGATCCATGAGGTATGTTAGTGGTATTTTGATTGGGATGGCATTGAATCTGTATAGTAATTTTGGGAGAATGGCCATTTTTACAATGTTTGTTCTTCCTATCCATGAACAGGGGATGTCTTTCCATTTTCTGAGGTCCTCTTCGATTTCCTTTTTCAGGGTATTATAATTTTCCCCCTATAGCTGTTCTTTACAGTTTGAAGGAATTCACAGTATGCTGATTTCCCCAACAAACTATAAAAACATAAAATAAAAGTCCGGTGAGCATCTAAGTACACAAGCCAACAGATACTTGCTTATACTTGCTTGGTGCTCTGGAATGTAGGGGAAAATAAAAAAAAATAATGAATTAGACACTTTCAGACTCAATTACTCCACGGACAATTACTGATCACCTACCATATTTTGAGGCCCCGTGCTGGACACTGGAGATACCAGAACATTCCAGACTCATCCTCTGACCCACATCTCAGTGTCTTGAAGTGGCTCTTGTGTAAGTAGAGCAGCCAGTTGTGGCAGTTTGGTGTGTACTGAGTGCGAGGATGAGGAGGTGAACCGGATAGTCAGGGAACCTAGAGGAGAGACATCTAACCCTGGACATTGAGTACCTGCAAGCCAGGGGGATTCTTTGAGGTGAAGTGAGATGCCATCCTAGATCTCAAGCACTAGAGGCTTCAGGGCAGCAAGTTACTGCGTGCACCTGGCAGACTCCGTGTCCTTGTCTGCTACTGGAAAATTAGAATTTGAGGAAGAGAGAGAGAGAGATGAGCTGAGAGTTGTGATGTGTGCAGAAGCTGGGATCCTCAGTTGGTGGCCTTTAAGGCTGAGAGAAAACCTACAGTGGAAAATGATTCTTGGGAGCACAGCTGCTCTCGGTTCTTAGACGAGCCAAAGAGAAGACTCCATCTACCTGTGGCAGGTCTGGAAACCAACCCTGACCTGGGTTCCTGAGCAGGTTCCATGCTGCGCGCACACACACACACACACACACACACACGGTGCCTTTCACTCATTGTCTCTAAGAGTGCCGGCCAAGGGGCGAGTGTCCTTTCCCCAGAGCTTCTTCCTAAAAACCACTGAGCATAGGTTCTCCCCAGGAGTCTGGCAGAGGTTGAGCTCAGTGTGTCTGAAGGCAGCAGTATAGTTACAGTCAGCTTTTTCAAAAACACGAAGGCCCGTTTAGTTACAGTGAATAAGCGATCCCATTTATGAGGCAGGAAAATGTGTTGGAAGGGGTGAGAGCGAAAATTGTGCCAGCCTGGATCAGAACCAGGGGAGCCTTGATGCCCAGGCTGAGGAGCTCCACCCCACTTTGGTCTTTGGTTCACTTAGCACACTAAGACTTTTTTTTTTTTTTTTGAGTAGGAAGAGGTCTGATGGAAGAATGACCTTGCCAAAATTACAGTTGGGGACACTAGCAGTGTTTTTAAATTTCTTTTTCAAAAAACAATGTTTTCCATGCCTGAGAATATGCTCTGCTGGTAAAATGATCATAAAACTGGCTTAAAATTCAATTTACATGCTGGCTGGGAAGCATTTTGCCCTTAGTCACAAACAGCAGCTCTCGCTGCAGTAAGAAAACAAATCAAAGTGATGAGATGGGGCCTCTATCAGGTCGAGTCCCATATTACACTCCTACTGAAGAGCCCAATATTACTCCATCTGCAAGGTGTCCCTCGGGGTTACAGTTTCAAACAGGACCTGCTCTGCAGCTCTGCTTGAAGCAACAACTATGCTGCAAACTCGCTTATGGGCTCGCGCTGATGATGAGAGGTTGCAGGACATAGCAAGGTCACCGCGGGAAGGCAAGAAGACATCTCTCTGCACGTGAAAATGAGCAATGTGTGGCTGCAGACAAGGAGGTCTGTTGAAGGACCCTGGTCCTGGGGAAAGAGAGCGGTGCTTGGGAGGTGTCTGCAAGCACAGGGTGTGAGGTCTGCTTGCAGGAAGCGCAGGGTCTCCCAATGCATGTGCCATGCCTCCTCCACGTGAACACCACACAGGTCTGCTCAGAAACGAACCCTGGGCACAGCACACGGGGAAGAGACATGCTATTTGTTCCTCATTCCTGCGTGCCAGAGCCCCATAAGGCTGAGAGGTGCCAGCTGTGGGAAATTCACCAGCGATGAGTCAGCATCCACGGAAACTGCTCCACCTCCCTGAGGAGCAAGGGGTGCTGCCTCAGGGAGGAGGGTGTGCGGGCTTACAGGGCTAAGGAGGATGCTAGCTCCCTCTTCCTACAGTTCCCACACTGCCAAGGCTGACACCACCGCACCACCACTGCCAATGCACCTGAACCCAGTGACGGTGTGGAAAGTGGCAGCCAACATCAGGAAGCAAAAACAGCCAAAGGTGCCAGCGTTTATTTCAGGCCCAGTGACCGAGATACTGGGGGAGCAGGGCCTTAGGGCAGGCCTGTCCAGGGCCTGTTCTGCTTCCATGGCTTCCATGGCCCCTCGTTCAGAGTGTCTGGTATCCTCCCCTAGGAAGGAAAGCAGAGGGTCAAGCGGAAACTTGGGAGCCCTGGGAAGTGAGGCCTGACCTGAGGCCCTCTTTTGGAACAGAGAACAGGGCAGCCGGGCATGGCTGTGGGCATTGAGCGAGACAGAGGCTGGCTCTGAGCTGTCACCTGAAGGACTGGGTCACACGTGCCAGCACTCTCTTGATGTGGCTCCTCCTAGATTTTTGCAGAATGGCTGGCTCCCTTGGCCAGCCTGGTGCCCTGGGTGTGTTCTCCATGGTGTCAGACTAGACAACAAATTCCTGACCATCTTTCCCAGGGTCTTTCATACTCTGCGAAACAGAGCCAATGGCCTCATCCTGATGTTTCCTGGTACCGCTGTCAACCATGACCTCATTCAGCATCTATGAACCCTGGGAAAACAGCAGCAATCTGGGCAGTCCAGACCCCAGCCCCTCGGAGGGCATTCCAAACAATGGAGGGAACTATGACTTACCCAGTCAGCAGGTGGGAGGAAGGGAGTGAAGCTCATGCTGCCAGGTGCCTGTGATGTGCGGAGAGTGCCCCCAAGAGACCTCCTTCAAGAGAACTGCTCAGCTCTTCACTTGGCTGAGCTCTAAGGGGCCCAGGCCTGCACTCCACCCCTGTGCTATCTCCGGGCCCTCAGTCCCTGCCCACTCTGCTCTGTCTTTCCTCCCTCCTGTAGCCCAGTACATGGGGCTTGAGCACTGGATACATTTCTAGTACGTGACATCCCTTCCTTTCCTGGGTCACTTACTCCCACCTCTGCAATCTTTCTCTCTTTCCTTTCCTTCTTCCCTCTGCCCAGATCAGCAGACTCAAAATGGGTTTCTCCTCATGGAGCCAAAAATGCCATGGTATTCAGGCAGATGGTGAGTTCTCATTCGTTGGGGATGATGCAGACAAAAACATTCGTATGGTCCTCCCATAACTTCCCCACCACGTTTCGTTCACAGGATGAAGTACATCGCATTCTTTGGGAGGTCTTTGCACCAAATGGGTCTTGAAAGCAAGGGGTTAAGTAGGTGGTAGCATGGTAGTTCCATGCTGATAGCAGGGTGATCTCTCTCAGGCATTTATGTGTGGTGCCATCTCTGTGTGTCAGTCATCATCTGGTGGGTGGTAGATTGGCGTTTCATGGCCTGGAGTGCTTGGGAATTAAAAGAGACAGAGGGACAGGAGCTGGGCTTGGCTGGGCTACTTTGAAAGCAAGACAGAAGAGTGGGAGAGCTCCCAGCTGCCTAGCCCTACTATATTTACTACCAGTTTTGATGCCTCTTTCAGGTAGTGCTGTTGGGTTATGCCCACTGTATGCCAATAACTTCTGTAGGCTCCACACCACAGATTTCAAGACAACCTCTTGAAAATGTAGCCTGGAGGCAAACAGGAAGTGGGTGGCATCACAGTCTTTTATATGGTTTTTAAAATAATGATGCCATTTGTGAAAGCATCTGTCATATAACCCTGAAGATGTAGGGCTGATCTTTACTGTCAGCGTCTCTTGGACCATGCCCTGAGCGAGACTCAGTTGCAGCTTCAAGCCGTTCTGTAGTGGACAAGGAAAAAAGCCATGAGTGCAACAGAGAGTGATGTGATGGCAGGAAGGTTACATGGCAATGAGTGGGTGGGTAGGGGTGGAGAAGGGGCAGCTCCTCAGTCCTGGGAGTGGAAATAGAGCCAGTGAAGGTTTTCTCAAGGAGGTGTGCCTGAAATGAGTGCCAAAAGAAGGTGACTAAGGAATATAGCCGAGGGAGAGAATCACACAGAAAACCCCAGGCAATACTGTGAGGTTTTCAACTCACAACAGATTGACTGATTTTTCTGTTCTGGGCATTAGTACAAGTCCAGCTCCGTCATGAGGTTCTGATACAGAATTAGAAAACTGCACCTCGCAGGGACACTGGAGCCTGGTTCTTCAGAGGCAAAAGTTTATGTGTTTCAAAGTTGGGATGCCAGTCCAGAGATCATTATTTTTCCATTACCATTCATATTTTATGTGCCCTAAATTAACACATCTTTGCCCAGCCTCAGGACACAAAGAATGTCTCCCACTCAGATCTGTGATTTATCTGAGTTAGGATTTGTGTGTAATGTGAGGGATTGAGGCCTTTCTCCTTAAGGAGATCCACTTTTCCCAACACCATTAACTAATATACTTATCATAAAGTCTTTGTCGATAACCAGCTTCCCCACACATATGCAGGTCTATATCTGGGCTTTTCATTTAACTCGTTGACCCATATGTCTTGTCCTAAGGCGTTATCATACTGTCATGATTATTGTCCCTTTATATGTATTATAAGGAGTACTTTGGAAGTATAAGCCCTCCCTCTTTGTTCTCTTCCAGGTGTCTTTGGCTATTCCGTGTCTTGTGCATTTCAAGAACAGCTTGAGATATACACCCATAATGAAAGATATATTTGACTCATTTGTAGGAAAATGGACAGCTTGTGGGAACATAATGATAAGTTTAATAAATCAGGTACAGAAGGCTGAATATCCCATGGTATCTCTGATATGAGAAACCCTAAGTACAAATAATCTAAAGAGCCAAATAAAAGAAAGATAGTAGGAAACAGGGAGGTAGATGCTTTGGAGACAGGGAAGACACGTGGGAAGGGGTTAGGGAGAAGCTTTGGAGGGAGGGATCGAAAATGATCAAGAGTTTGGGAAAATGAATGTAGTTATTATGTATTGCAAACATATAGTAATAAGAAATTATAAAAAGTTAACCATGATTGTGGTGAAGCTGTAGTTCAATTACTAGAGAACAGACATCTTGAAATTTGTGGCTCTTCTGATCAACGAACATAGAGACTTTCTTTAATTTGTCACAGCAATATTTTACAGTTTTCTCCAAACACATCTTTTATATATTATGTTTAAAATTCTCATCAGACAGATTCCATTTATTTTGCTGATACTGTAAATGACATTCAGAATTAATTTCCATCTCCAATTATTTTCCTCTCATATATAGAAACAGTGTTTTCTTCATGTTGACTCTTTAAATCTGACAATCATGCTAAAGTCACTTAGCGACATCTAGAAAATGTTTTTCCCCAGAATGCATAATATTTTCTATGTAAATTTGCCAGTGAAGACAGTCTTTTACCTCCTCCTTTTCACATTTTTTATTTTAAAGAGAAAAAAGCACAGGAAAATCAAAAGGCAATCAAACAAACAAATAAACATAACCCCACAACAGCAAAAGGAGAACAACAGCAACAACAACAATGACGACGATGACAACAACAAAAACACAACAGTGATACAGAATTTCAAAGCAAGATGATAGGAATTTAACAATAGTTGTTATATTGCGTATTGTTATCTTCAAAATAGTTGCTCAGTTCACCAGATACAGGCATGCAAAATCAATCAAACAACATGATTTCCCTTTGAGGAGTTTCTTTCCCTTTCACTACATCTATTCTAACTTTCAGATCTCATTTACTTTCAGTTTCTCACACTACCGAGACAATACAGTGTTTACACGTGTGAGTCAGATTTATTTCACTTATGAGTATGGTCTCTAGTTGCATCCATTTACCTATAAAAGCCTCCAGTTTATTCTTTTTTATAGCTGAGTAGTACTCCATTGTATAAAAATACCACACCTTTTTAATCCATTCCTCAGGTGATTGGTATTTGGGTTGTTTCCAAGATCTGGCTATTACAAAATTGTGCAGCTATCAACATGGGTGCACGTTTATCACTGTGGTATGATGTTTTCAGTTCTTCTGGGAAAATACTCAGAAGGGGAACATCTGGGTCAAATGGAACGTCTAATGCTAGTTTTCTGAGGAATCTCCACACTGATTTCCACAGCAGTTCTACCAGTCTACACTCCCAACATCTAGGTAAAAGGAAGGGTTTCTTTCTCCCCATAGCCCCTCCAGCATTTGTGATATGTTGATTTCTTGATGTTTCCATTCTTTCTGGAGTGACATGATATCTCAGTGTTGTTTTAATTTGCATTTCTCGAATGACCGATGATGATGAATATTTTTTTTCATACATTTATTAGCGATTTGTATTTCTTCATTTGAGAATTGTGTACTCGTCTCAGATGTCCATTTTTGGATTGGGTCTTTGAATTTGGGGGGCCTGATGTTTTTTCAGTTCTTTAGATAGTCTAGATAGAAGTCCTTTGTCAGAGTGACAGTTGGCAAAAATCTTTTCCCAATGCATGGGTTTTCTTTTCACTCTATTGGTGATTTCTTTGGATGTGCAAAAACATTTTAATAAGGTGAGATCACAGTTGTTGATTCTGTGAAGTACTTCCCATGCAGGTTGATTTTTGTTCGTGCACGCTCTGCCTACCCCTATGACTTCAAGACTTGTACCTAATTTGTCTTGCAGTCAATTTAGTGTTTCTGTCTTGATACTAGTTCTTTGATCCATTTTGACTTTAAATTAGTGCACGGTGGTAAGCATGGGTCTCGTTTAAGTCTTTGGCATGTAGAAAGCCAATTTTTCCAGCACCACTTATTAAAGAGGCTATCTTTCTTCCAGTGAACATGTTTGGCCCCTCTGTCAAAGAAAAGGTGGCCGAGTGTGTTTGTAGTTGTGTCTGTATCTTTCTATTCTCTTACATTGATCCTCAGGTCTGTTTATTTGCCAGTACCACTCTGATTGTATTATAGCAGCTGTGTAATATAATTTCAGGTCAGGGATTGTGATCTCTCCTGCCTTGCCTTTGTTGCCCAGGATTGCCTTTGCTATTCTCGGTCTCTTCTGGTTCCAGATGAATTTTAGGGATGTTTTTTCTTGATCTGTGAGTTATGTTAATTGAACTTTGATCAAGATTGCATTAAATCTGCATAAGAGTTTTGGGAGTATGGCCATGTTCATGACATTGTTTCTTCTTATCCATGAGCAAGGGTTATCATCCCATTTTCTGAATTCCTCTTCGATTTCCTTTTTTCAGAGTACTATAATTTTCAATGTATAAATCTTTTACTTCCTTTCTTAGATGGATTCCTAAGTATTTAATTTTTTTGATGTTGTTCTTGTGAAGGGTGTGGTTTCCCTAATTGCTCTGTCACTGAGTTTGCTGTTTGTGTACAGGAATGTTATTGACTTTTGAGTGTTGATTCTGTACGCAGCTACACTGCTGAATTTGCTTGTTAAGTCCAGAAGCCTGTTGGTGGAGTTTTGGGAGTCTTCTATGTAGAGTATCATGTCATCTGTGAATAATGGTAATTTGACTTCTTCTTTTCCTATCTTTATTCCTTGCATTTCTCTCTCTTTTCTAATTGCTCTGGATGTTGTTTCCAGAACTTTGGTCCATAGGAGTGGTGATAGTGGACATCCTTGTCTTGTTCCTGACTTTAGAGCGAAAGCTTTCAATTTTTGTCCACTGAGTATGATGTTGGCTATTGGTTTATCATAAATGATTTTTGTCAGATGGAGGTAAAGCTTATCTAATCCAATTTTCTGTAGGGTTTTTTAATCATGACTGGGTGTTACACTTCATCAAATGCTTTTTTCTGCTTCTATTGAGATGATCGTGTTTTTTTTTGTCTTTGTCTCTGTTAATATGGTGTGTTACATTTATTGATTTGTGTTATGTTGAACCATCCCTGCATTCCTGGAATGATCCCTGGAATTGGTCATGGTGTACACTCTTCTTGATGGTTTGCTGCATTGTGTTTGCTAATATTTTGTTAAGGATTTTTGCATCAATGTTCATGTATGCTCATTAGGCCTGTAGTTCTCTGTCTTGGTTTGATCTTTCTCTGGTTTTGGTACTAGGGTAATACTTGCCCCCAGGAATGAGTTAGGGACAACTGCTTTCCTTTCAAATTCATTAAAGAGTTTGAAGACTATTGGTACTAAATCTTCTCTAAATTTCTTGTAGAAGGCAGCTGTGAATCCATCAGGACCTGGGCTGTTCATATGCATTGGTAGGTTTTTAATTACATTTTCAATTTCATTAACTGATATTGGGTTACTCAGCATTTTTATATCTTCTTGACCCAGCTTTGATAATTCATATGTTTCCAGGAGTCTGTCCATTTCTTCTGTGTTTTCCATCCTGTGAGAGTATAGAGTTTCAAAATAGTTATTGATGGTCTCCTGAATTTGCACAGGATCTGTAGTGATTTCACCCTTTTCACTTTTTATTGAGTGGATTTGATTTTTTTCTTTCCTCTTTTTGATGTTTTTCTCGCAGTTTGTCAATTTCATTTATTTTTTCAAAGAACCAACTTTTCTATTCACTAATTCTTCGTATTGTTTTCTTAGTTTAAATTGTATTAGTTTCTGCTCTATTATTTATAATTTCCTCCCTTCTTTGAACTTTGGGCTTGACTTGTTCTTCTCTTTCCAGAAGTGTGAGGTGCAGCATTCGGTTGTTTATTTGTGTTTGTTCCAATTTCCCGATGTGAGAATTCACTGCTATAAATATCCCTCTTAAGACTGCTTTCATTGTGTCCCACAGGTTCTGGTAAGTTGCGTTTGCATTTTCATTTGACTGTAGATACTGTATAATTTCTTCTTTAATTTCTTCTGTCACCCATTGGTTCTTTTGGACAGCATTATTTAATTTCCATGTGTTTATGTAATTTTTGTTTTGTTTTGTTTGGTTTCTTTTGTCATTAATTTCCAATTTTATTGCTCTACAGTCAGATAATATGCATGGAATAATTTCAATTCGATTGCATTCACTTAAGCATGCTCTGTGGGCTAATATATGGTCTATATTTGGGAACGATCCACGTGCAGCTGAAGAGAATGTGTAATTCTGATGTGGTTGGGTGGAACACTCTGTGCACATCTACTAAGTCCATTTTTTTCCCAGATTTGGTTCAGTTCTGCTGTTTCTTTGTTGATTTGTTGTCTAGCTGACCTATCTCTTGGACAATGGGGTGTTGAGGGCCCCGGTTATAATTGTGCTATTGTTTATTTAATTTTTTCATGTCTATCATGATGTGTCTTACATAGTTGGGTACTCCCTCCCATATTTGGTGCTTATATATTTATGACTGTAATTCCTTCCTCTTGAAGTTTTCCACTATCAAGTATGCAGTGACCTTCTTCATCTTTTTAAAAAAATGTTATTTAAAGAGAAAAAAACAAAACAAAACAACAAAACAGAAAGAAAGGTAGCAACAATACAGAATTCCAAGGAAAAAAGGAAAAGAACAAAAAAAACCACTAAGAAATCACTACTTGATAAATTACATACTGTCATCTTGGAAATAGTTGTTCAAGTTACAAAATTAAAACATACAAAGTAGGCATTCAAACAGTGAGACTGTAAACAGTTCTGCTCCACGATCTAATGAATACAGTAATATGGTCATCCGTCTTTCACACTTAAACATACATGCAGTTATATCCTTTAGAGAACTTTCTTTTCCTCTCTTTTTTACAGTAGCGATTACACATTTTGGGTTTTATTACTCCTACATTTCTTATTAATTTTACACTAGAGACACAATGTGATATTTATAAATATGATTCTTATTTATTTCACTAATGAGGATAGTCTCAAGTTGTCTCCATTTCCCTATGAAGGCCTCAAGATCATCCTATTCTATAGTTGAGTAGTATTCCATTGCATCTTTTTCATCCACTCTGTGGTTGATGGACATCTTGGTTGTTTCCAAGACTTAAGAAATCTTCATCTATTTTGATCATTCTTCATTTGAACTGCTTGTTGTCTGTAAACAGAAGAGCTGCCCCTGCTTTTTCTGGGTTCCTGTCGCAAGGAGTATTGCTTTCCATCCTTTGACTTTTAGTCTATGAATGTCCTTTGTAGTTAAGTGAGTTTCTTGTATACAGAATATTGTGGGATTTTGTTTCTTAATGCACTCTGCCAGTGTGTTTCTTTCTATTGGTGAGTTGAGGCCATTTATGTTGATGCATATAACTGATATGTATTAACTTATCTTTGTCATGTTATGTTTCTGTTGCTGGGTCTCTACTTTTTGCCTCTGTTAATTTGTTTTCCCTGCTTGGTGGTTTTCTTCTGCTGCTGTTCTTGGAACTGTAGCCATCTTTATCTTTTTCTCGAGTATCTTTCTGTACTCTTTGTAGTGTTGATTTGGTGGTCATGAAGTTTTCCAGTTGTTCTTTTTCGTGGAACTATCTTACTTCTCCATTGATTTTGAAAGATATTTTTGCAGGATCCATCCATCTGTGTTGGAAGTTGTTTTCTTTCAGGACTTGAAATACTTCACTCCAATCTCTTCTTGATCTGATGGTTTGTGTTGAGAAGTCTGCTATGATTCTGATGGGCTTTCCTTCATGGGTTATTTGTTTATTTTCTCTGGCAGGTTTTAGTATTCTGTTCTTGTGCTGAATTTCTGGGATCTTAATTATTACATGTCTGGGTGAAGATTTATTTGGGGTATGGTTAATTGGAGTTCTATATGTACCACTTATCTATAGATCAGATTCTTTTCCCATGTGTGGAAAATCTTCTGGTATCACTTTTGCAAATAGTGTTTTTCATAGCATTTGTGTTGACCCCCTGGTTTTCGTTGACACCTATCAATATTTCTTTGGATCCTCTTGCAGCTGCTGAATTATTTCCTCATTCCCTTTTATTTTTAATAGATCTGTCCTTTTGAGACCATTAGCTTCCATCATGTTTTAAAGGTCTGAGAGTCTGTCTTCAGCTTCTTTCATGTGTTTTTGCCAGCTTTCAATGGAATTTTTCATTTCTTGAATGTTTCTTTGAATCTGTTTCATGAATCCTAATTCTGTCTTATATTGTTCATACAAAGTTTCCATCATTTACTTTTGTTCCTCTATTTTTTTATCTATGCCCTCTTTAGATAGGTTTAACATTTCTTTCCTAATGGTTGTCATTTCTTTTTTTTTTTAACCTGAGATATTACTTCTCATGTGATTTCCTGTATAGCCTCATGGAGTTGTCTTTTTACTTCAGTTGCTGTCATTTCAGGCATTTCAGTTATGTGATTTCAAATTTCTTCCATGTCAGTGTCTCCTGGGCTGGAGTGTCTTCTTGGTGGGCTGGAGGTCTGAGATACTAGTTTGCCCTTTCATTTTGTCATTTTCCTAGATTCCTCCAGATGAGCTGGTTAAGTCAGAGGTGCTTACCATGCTGATTGACTGCCCTGCATTGTATAGGGGTGGGCCAGGCACCTGGGTTCCTCTGAACAAAGGTTCCTGGGGTGATGAAAAAATGACAGGCTGGGATTCTGCCCTCCCTTGGCTCACCTGGGGCACCCCCCTCAATGATAGAGGGTCTCTGAGTAGAGCTCTTCCAGACTCATGCTTCTTCCTGGGGTGCTCCATGGATGGCACTTGGGCACTGAGCTGGGCTGTGCAGGGCTCGGCTCCTACCAGACCTATGAGGTTGGCTGGGGTGCTCCCCCAGTGGATGGTGTTGGGACATTGCACTGGGTTGGGTATGTTATATCCTATATAACCAAAGCGTCGCCATGTCTGTTCTGTAGTGCATCTCACTAAATAAATTGCTATTTTAAACATCTGTGTTCCCAGAGATATGTAGTAAATTCCTGTTCCCACATCGTTTGTGTAAAAAATGACTACTCCAGTGATATGAGGTAAGCTGACCTCAAAACTGTGCAACCCTATTTCAAAATATGCGATTTTGATATTGGCCAAGGCTAACGGAAATGACCAAAAACACCAGATGTTCTTTAAGATAGGGGAGGGAACCTTCCTTTGTGGTTTGGTGTTTGTGGTTTTGAGCTTTAAAAATGCCACTTGTGGACTGTTCGGTACTCAGTCTCGGATCGATCCTGATGAGACTGGGTCCCCAGGCCTGGAATAAAGTCTTTGCTCCCAAATTCTATTGCTTCCTCGATTTCATTCTGGGGTCCGAGCTATCTCAGGTAGAGCTCTGATCCTACAGGATGAGTGAGGCTAGACAAGGCACACCCCCAAAGTATGGCGCCGGGACCTTGCTCTGGGCTGGGCAGAGCTCAGAACCTCAGAGACCTGTGTGGCTGAATGGGACACATCCCTGAAATATTACTGCCTCCTTTTCAATCTGTATGCCTTTTCTTTCTTTTTATTGCCTTTCTTGCCCCCTTGCACTAGCTAGGGCCTCAAGTATCATGTAGTGTACATACAGTGAGAGTGTATGTACAGAGACATTTTGCCTTCCACCTAATGTTACAAGAGATGCCTTCAGTCTTTCATCATTAACTTGGATACCAGCGGCAGATTCTTTGTAGGAGTACTTTAATAGAATGAGGGTATTCCTTTGACTTGCTAAGTTATCCCACCTTTTCTTTAAAAAATCCTGTTTTATACTATTAAAAGACTTTTTTGTCACACATCTCGATCTTTCTTTTCTCTTAGCCCACAATTATGGAAAGGTTCATTGGTAGATTTTATGAAGTAAAATGACCTTTTGCTCCTAGGATAAGCTGTGCTTTGTAACGTATTGTATTTTCTATATACACTTGGATTCAAATGTGTAAACTTTCGTTAGAGAGGTATGCATCTCTGTTCATTAGAAATATTCATCGGCAGTACTTTTATGTCCTGTATCTTCTGTTGTGTCCATAAACATAATGCTGACCTCAGAGCATGAATTGGGAAGTGTTCTCCTTTTCAGTGTTCTGAAAAAAATCTCATCGGATTGTTACTATTTTTCTTGAAATATTTGATAACTGTTCAACAATGAAGCCATGCTGAGTGTGGTGGCATACTCCTGTAATCCCAGCACTTGGGAGGCTGAGACAGGGCATTCTCTGTGAGTTGTCAAGACCAGCCTGGGCTCACAGTGAGATCTTATTTCAAAAAACCAAACCAAACCAAACCAAACCAAACCAAACCAAACTTCCTGTAAACCCATCTAGGTCTCTGATTTTCTTTGTGGAAATATTTTGAGTTAAAACGTCAAGTTGTAGAACTCTTTTAATGGCTGCTTTGCTTTAATCAAGCCTTTAGAGATAATCGTCATTTAGTCATGTGTAGTTATTGGAAGAGTATGACTTAAAGAGTATGTTTTAAAAAAATATGCAGTTTGTAAATATCTGATTTTGTAAAAAGTTTACCAGCAGGTTTTTTTTCTTCCTTCAGGCTACAGGTATGGTGTTTCCTAGTCTCTGACCTCCAGGAATCTCTGGGTCTGTGATACCTGGCAGTTTTCATACAACTGGGCATCCTCTTGTTACAGGCAGCTGAGTCAGTTACAAATATTATAGGCAGTCAGACAGGGTTAGGCCCTCAAGGAAGCCGGCACAGTGGACCAGATATCTGATAACTTGCTGTGGGCCAGATCTCAAAACAAAAGGCAAAACAAATGCAACCACACCCATAAGTATAATCCTTAGGGTTTAAATCTGGATCACCTTGAAGTCAGGAGTCACCATTCCATTCCCTAGGGAAGAGTCACTGCTCCCTAAGAATGCTCACTTTCTACATGAGTCGCTTCCCCATTTGTCTCCAATGCAATCAATTTTACCTAAACTATTGATCTTATTGGCTAACTATAGTTATGTCCTACCTTATGCCCATCTGCTTTGTGAGTTCCCAGTCTTTCCCTGCCTTGAACCTATGGTTTTACTGTATAAAAGTCCCTGGAAAAGACAGAGTCCTGGGCAACCCACTCGGGACCCCCTTCTGTCTCTCTTCAGACAGAAGCTTTCTTTCTCTCAATAAATACATTCTACTCTTCACCTCTGTTGTTCCTAAAATTCATTCTCCAATTTTAGAGAACATGAGCTCATACGGGACATAGTAGGTCGGGATTTTCATTCCCCTATATCACTCTAATGACTTCTATGGCACCCATACAATCTCCTGTTTTCTGTCTCATGTCTGAGTCAGGCAAGACAGAGACCATTCCCTAGAGCAACCCAATGGCAGGCTAGAATCTTGCAAATAAACAAAATGAAGGAAACAGCAACTGGATCTTTTCCTCCTCAAAGCTCCCAGCCATGCAGAGCAGAAGGGAGTGCAGGGTACATAAAACTTCCATGCAATTTCCTCCCATTTTGAATGTGATTTTCCCTTAAACTGGCACTCTCTTGGATGATGCACACCTTTGACTGGTTTTCAGCCCTCCAGTAAGGTCCTTTTAGCCTATCTTAGGTTGTGTGTTCTTTAGTGTTCCCATGGGGGTAATAAGGGCATGGTGCTTCCTAGTCTGTCTCTTTCTGACATCACCTATGATTGCACATTCAATTTTTAATATATCTAGGACCCTATAGGTAACTTACTTTTTGTTGGCTTGGTTTTGCCCTTTTGCTTAGGTCTTATGAAGTTTGTTCATTTCAACAAGGTTGCTGAATTTTTCAACATATTCCTTTTTTATCCTTTTTGGGATTTCTGTGGCTGTTGTTGGCTTGGTTTGGTTTTTGTATTCTTTTGGTGTTGCTGTTGAGACTTAGTCTTGCTACATTGTCCAGGCTGACCTTCAACTCCTGGGCACCCACCTCAGCCTCAGAAGTACCTGGGCATAGAGGGAGTAATACCATGGCTGGTTTCCATTGCTGTCATTTTAGTGTCTCAAGGATCTAGTTCAATTATCCACACTTTCATTTTTGATAATAGCAATATCTTCTTCACTACTGAATACCTGATGTAGAATTTTGTCGATTGTTTTCATCATTTCACCATTTTTTTTGTTCAACAGCTTTCTCTATAGGTTTTTCTTTTTCTAATTTGTTCAGTTCTGCTTTCATAGTCTTTTTTTCTACCCATCTTGGCCTTTCTTTCTTTCTTTCTTTCTTTCTTTCTTTCTTTCTTTCTTTCTTTCTTCTTTCTTTCTTTCTTTTGCTCTTCTTAGCTTTCAAAGCTAGAATGCTAGATCATTGTTTAGAGATTTTGTTCTTTTGAATCACAGTCATTTAAAGAAATTAATTAATTCAATAAATTAATTAAAAAACCAGTTCAGTTTATTTCATAAAATTTGATGCATTTTCGTTGCTATTAAGTTTAAAATACTTCCTCTTTCTTTTGTGGTTTTGTTCTTTGAGAAAGATTATTTAAAACTCTTCTGTGTAATTGCCTAATTTTCCTGCATTTTCAAATACATTTCAATTTGGGTTCTCTCATTTAACTCTGACATGGTCCCAAAACGTGTTCTTATGATTTTGAATTTTTTGATGTTCAATTAAAAGGCTTTATTGGCTCCATTTCCAATACAAGTTGGTTTCCATCCTAATGCAGGAATGAAAAACTTCCGTTTTTCTGCAGCAATGTGTTGAATGTAAAAAGTATGCATATTGGAACATCCGAGGCAAGTGGAGTTGGATAGAGCTAGTGGCAGCATGGTAGCTTGACAGAATGAAGGGCTGCTCTTCCCTTGGAGAAGTGGACACAAAATGCATAAATTTTTGCCACAGTTCCCTTTGTTTATGTAGTTGTGATTTTAAATTTATCAGAAACTGGTGTTTTGTGCATTCTGCACTCTTATGCACCTGTTATATTCCATGTATGTGCTGAGCACTGGGACTACTTGTGAGATTTCCAGGAGGAGACAGAAAGATGATTGGTTTTTCTTCGAGGCTCCGAGACTACCTTCCTGGGTTCCAAGCTCAGCTCCATCCTGGTGAGCTGTGTGCATCGGGCAAGTCAGTTAGCCTCTCTGCTCCTATTTCCATCTGTGAAGTAGAAGTTGTGATGGTTCTTTCCTCACAACGTTATCATGAAGATTAAACAGAGATTGCTGTGTAAATTAAATAAATACAGTGTCTGGCATTTGTAAAATGTTATATATGATGAGAGAATTCCAGGGGTTGATTAAGAACCCACTAATATATTTGATGTTTGGTCCATAAACCCTCTCTCAGGTTGATTATATTTCTTATACAGAGCATCTCGATGCACACTACCTCCTGATCAACTCTGCCTGTATTTTTTTTAGTGTATCAAGGCCATCTATGATAGAGATTATAGCCAACTTTCTCTGCCTCATTTCTGCTATGCTATTTTCTGCCATTGTTTGTCTAGTTTTCTCCTTCATTCTATTGCCTGCCCCATTCATTGAGGCCTTTCTGCCACTGTTCCTGAAAATCCTGGTATTTTTTTCTCTTTCTCTCTAGAATGTCCTTCAGTATTCTCTGTAGGGTTGGATTGGTGGTCACAAATTCCCCCAGTTCCTCTTTGTCATGGAAGCATCAAATATGAGAAAACAATGGTCTATGTGACAAGGAACCTGAGAGAAATAGGGGCAACTTGACCACCACCTGCAGATAGGATGGAAAGACAGGACACTTATGTGCAGTAGAGAACTACTCAGCTATAACGAAGGAAATCCTCGAGGCTTTTGTAAGTAAAGGCATACAACTCGAGATCAAGTCTAGGAATGAGAAGGTTTGGAACCACTTAGGTAAATAGCAGGTTGCTCCCCCCAAATCTGAAAACTGAGGGAGTTGGTGGGACCCAAAATGGGCAGCACCCTGTGGGAGTGAAAGGGGATGACTAGTCTGAAAAAAGAAGACTGAGGATATTGTTAATAGTGTACCAGGATTGAAAACCCACATTACTCACACCACTCTTCTTAGCTGGATTATATTCTGTTGCAGTTTGTCTACTTGTACTAGATTTGACGGCATAGTCAGTTGTCCCCAAAATAGCAGGATATAGTACGGTAATCACCCTTAATTTCCTATTAACTTAATCTGAAGCTCTGTATAACTTACACTGTTTTACCATGACTGATCTTAATTGAATCTGGTTTGTGAGATTGCTGTTTTGTATTGGCAGATTTTATTCAAAGCTGTTACAGTTGATAGTATCAAGTCTGAGAGTATAGGTAACTACACTGAAGATGACAAGATTCACTAGGACACCCACTCTGGTTTGATCATTACCTGGCTTTGAAGTTTTACATTGTCTATAATATTTTGTTTTTACTAATATTGTTATGTGCTGCTATATTGAACTATACTGCTATATCAAATTATGCCTAAAGATATAGACAATTCTATTGACGATAACAAGAGACAACACAGTAACCACTGTAGATCACCTTGTACTGTAGTTTTATATGACTTTTTGATTTCATGTTCTTATGGGCATTTGTTTTGTTTTGTCTTGCTATGTTTTGTTTTTCCCTCTAATAAAGAAAGGATAGGTATACATGTAAAGATTCATGCATGTGTAGCTGTTTACAGTCTCACTGTTTGAATGTCTACTTTGTATGATTTTATTTTGTAACTTGACCAACTATTTCTAAGAGGACAATATGTAATTTATCAACTAGTGATTTCTTACTGTTTATCTTTTTAAAAAATTCTGTGTCATCTCTACCCTTTTCCTGTTTGTTTTTCCCTTTAAATTAAAAAAAAAGAACACTAACACAAGCCGTTCCCCTGCCGGCATCTTTGTTGTAGATTGTGAAATCCAGAAGGCCACCATGATACTATGTACTTCTCTGGTATCTTAGCTTGGTGCCAGACACATAGTAGGAACTACAAATTGTTTGTTGAAGGAAGATACAGTTTTTGTTTTGCGATGCTATCGGTGGTAGTACAGACATTCAAGCCCAGCCCGCAGAATGACTTTGCAAGTGTTAAATTTAGATGAGAAAAGGCTAGGAATACTCCTACTGGAATGTAAACTGCACAAGGGCAGGGATATCATCAGCTTTTCCATCCTTCCCAAGCTTGTGTATCCCTAGTACTATAAAGAGTGCCTGATACATAATACATGCTTAATGGACATGAGGATGTGCCTAGGGAATCACTGACATGGCTACAACTCTAGCCAGATGTCTTTGTGCTTGTGTGTGTGTGTGTGTGTGTCTGTGTGTGTGTGTGTGTGTGCAGTGCATGTGAGTGGATGTGTGTGCAGGCACACATGTGAGTGTGCATTCAGAAGATTATTGTATCTTTTCGAGTGAAATGTGTATGCAATTTAGTTGCTAAGTATGTCTTGATATACGTACTGAATTGATTTCTTCAATCTGCTTTGATTTATATGCATCTCCTTGCATAGTTTACCAGTTTTCATGTGTGTGACGTGAGCTCCTACAGTTACTCTCTCTGTTTCTAGCACACATTGCTATTGACTATATTGATTACATTTACTTAACATCTATAGATCTATGGCCAGTATCTCCTGTTTTCCCCAGCTCACTGTCCCTGGTAACCACCATTCTACTTTCTGCTTCTGTGCATTTGACTGTTCTAGATACCGCAGATAAGTGAGATCATCGAGGCTTTTTCTTTCTATGTATGACTTGTTTCCCTTAACATTGTGTCCTCCAGGCAAACACATGTTCTCCCCAAGTGCAGAATATCCTTTTCTAAACACTCCGTTACATATGTACTGCAATGTTTATACAGATTGTCTGTTGATAACACTGTGTGCTATACAAGTATGTTACATATACACAAATGTATAGCTTGTATGTTATTGTATAGTTTTTATTATATATAACCACTAATATGTTATGACATACAAATGTATATATATATATATATATATATATATATGATACCATAGTGACCACGTTGTACATTAGATCCTGAAACTTACACATCTTATACCTGAAGTCTCCCCATTTTTCCAGCACCTCAGCCCCTGGCAAACACTGTTGTACTTTTTGTTTGTGTAAGGTCATCCTCTTAAGATTCCATATATAGTGTAATAGAACATAATATAATATATACACAGTTTTTCAATATCTGTACTATTCCACCCTTTGACATTGAAACTACTCGCATCTCTGAATCTAACGCATATCATTTGTAGATAGGATATAGTATCAGCAAGTGTTTTCATGCATTTTATTTCTCCTGTAGTGCTCAGTATATATTTACACTTTGCATAATGACTGATACACTGGTATTTATGCCTGCCACTGTGGTATTTTCTTTTTCATGTTCTGTGTTCACCTATCCCTCCACTGAGGGGGTCATTTTGTGTTAGTCAGACATCTTGTTGATACATCCTTTTCATTCACTTGCTGTTCCCTCACCACGTTTCTGAGGTTCATTTTTGTGGTTGCCTCTTGCCCCACAGAAGAGACTTAACATTTTAATTTAAAAGAGTCTAGCTCAGATTAATACCAACTTTATATTTTAGCACTGTACAAAACTTGGTTCCTTTAATAGCTCCACAATCTCTGAAACTTTTGTGCTGTTTTTGTCATAGAATTACCTCTTTGTACAGTTAGGACATGTCCAGAGAGCATTAAAATTACTGCTTTATAAATAATTGCCCTTTAAAGTAGATAAAGCAAGAAAACAGTCATAAACCACAGCACATTCATACAGCCATTTACCGATGTTGGTGTCCTTAGCTTTAGTGGAGTTCTTACAGTTTCATGGGGATTTGAGTCACTTTCCGTTGCTCTCTAAGATTTCCACTTAACATGTCTCATGGAGCAGGTCTGCCAGCAGTAACTTCTCTGAGTTATCATTTATCAAGACATAGCTTTATGTTAGCATCATATTGGTGAGTTATGACAGCGGAATGAAATATATGCTATTTAAGTCAATTGTTGACCCCCATAATCCTATGTCAAAACTATTATTGGAACATTTAGGGAAATTTAAATGCAGCCTGCATATGGAACTAGAGAATATCATCGTATCATTTTAAATGTCTTCATTG
>PVJX010032697.1:0-20263 GCA_004027295.1 Dolichotis patagonum
TTTGTTTGTTTGTTTGTTTGGTACCGGGGATTGAACTCATGGCCTTGTGCTTGCCAGGTAGGCACTTAAGCCACTGAGCTAAATTCCCAGCTTCATTAGTTGTTGAGGCTTGAATTTGAGGCATCTTCTACCTCAGGTTCCTGAGGGCCAGAATTATAGGGATGCACCACCATCCTAAGCTAAAAAAATAAATTTAAATATTTTTAAAATAAATTTTGAGATAGGTCTCAGTAAGTTGCCCAGGTTGGTCTCAAACTTGTGATCTTCTTGCCTCAGCCTCCCAAGTAGCTGGGATTACAGTTACATGCCACCATGAATGACTTTTTTTAAAGTTTTTTTTAGACAGGGTCTTGCTATGCAGTTCAGGCTGGTCTTGGACTTATTCCATAGCCCAGACTGACCTCGAACAGCAATTCTCCTCCCTCAGCCTCCTGAGTGCTGGGATTTTTTTTTTTTGTAACAGGAATCAAATTTATAACCTTTTATTTGCCAGGCAGGTGCTCTGTTGCTGAGCTATATCCCTAGTCCCATGAGTGCCGCAATTACAGATATGCAACCACAACATAGCACAAATGACATTTAATAGAGTCTTTATAAGCTGGGCGTAGTGGCTCATGCCTGTAATCCCAGCACTTGGGTGGCTGGGGCAGGAGGATCATTGCAAGACAAGCCTGGGCTAGCCAAACTGCATAGCAAGACTCTGCCTCAAAAAGACAAATAAGGGGCTGGGGATTTAGCTCAGCCGCATAAGTGCCTGACTTGCAAGCATGCAGTCATGAGTTCAGTCCCCGGTACTGATTATACATGACAAATAAATAGTTTTGAGCTGGGGATATAGCCCACCGACATAAGTGCCAGCCTGGCAAGCACGAGGTCCTGAGTTCAATTCCTGGTATGTTAAAAAAAAATCTAAGAAAAAAAGAGTCTTTATATAAAGTGGGTAAGAATGCCTGACAATATCTTTGTCAAATATTCTTCAGGAAAAAGAAACGAAACGTTGGGGACTTCAAAGCTGGGCAAGCAGGCAGGGATAGAAGCACACAGAGGGACACACTTACAGTCAGGACAGCAGCCATTGAACGCCATCCTGCAGATGCCACAGTTTTCATCGTTGGCTACCCAGAGCCAAGTGGCCACACCATTCCAGCATTTAATCTTCACCTTCATGGCAGAAGAGCCTGTGGGATGAAGAATTACCTGGCTGAAGTCACACTGTACAACTACAAAATCTGGGTACCAAAGTAGGAATGCTGCCCTGTGCCTACAGCCTGGTGGCTTCACAGGAGCTACTAGAGGGACAGACTGCTTTTCAAGAGTTATCTACCTATGCTGGGCACAGTGGCACATGTCTATAATCCCAGCAGTTGGGAGTCGGTGGCAGGACTGCTGAGAGTTTGGGGCCAGTTTTAACTGCATAGTGAGACCCTGTCTCAAAAAACCAAAAAAAAAAGAAAAAAAAAAAAGAAAAAAAGAAAAAGTTATCTATCTACCAGCCATCTCATATCATCAGCAGAAAGGCACAAAACTTGTTTGCCTTGGCTTGTCAGTGCTGGGGGGATTAGCACAGGCCAACTTTGGGTTTGGTTCTGCCACACATTTGGGATATCTTCAAAAATCTACACCCATGAAAGGGTGCATTGGTTTTCACTTCTAAGTTGTCAAAATACATCACGTACCCCCCCAACCACCCTCCCCTCTCGCGGGCGTGCTCGCAATCGACCTCGTGGGCATACTGGAGTGTGCTAGGCAAGTACTCTACCACTAAGCTGCAACCCCGCCCTTTTTCATCTTATTTTTTGAGACAGTCTCGCTAAGTTGCCCAAACTGGTCTTGAAACCACCGCGCCGATTCAGACAGTGATTGTCAAAAGATACTAGCAAAGAGAGAGTCACTAACTTGGGACGTTACAGATGGAAAGCAGACTCCAGCTTGCTAGCAGCCTTTGCCTTTGTCTTCGCCTCAGAGGACATACGAACCGGGAAACACCGATCCGCAGCTCGTCAGTGACGCCGCTAACAGTGACCCGCGAGCAGAAGGCTAAGCGGAAGCAACCGCCAGGCTCCAGACCCCAGGCTGACACAAACCCAACCGGCAGACAACCCCGCCCACCACCCGCCCTCACACCTGCGCCACCTAATTACGCCCTGACCCGCCCTTACGTCGGCTAGACCGCCCTTACGTCGGCTGCACCGCCCTTACGTCGGCTGCACCGCCCTTTTGTCGGCTGCACCGCCCTTTTGTCGGCTGCACCGCCCTACGCGCGGGAAGGTACAAAAACGACCGCTCCGCGACTAGCACTGCTAGAGAGCGCCCGCCGAGTTTGCTGCCTAGTGCGCACGCGCCCATTCGCCTTTCGTGCGCTTCAGCCAATCGCCTGCTGTTCCAGACCTTCGACGCCGGAAGACCGCGCCAGCGCCGGAAGTGACGCCCCGACGTGCTGACGCGCGGGCTCGATCCGAGGCCCGATTCCGCGCCCGCCATGGCCGACAAAATGGATATGTCTTTGGACGACATCATTAAGCTGAACCGGAGCCAGCGAGGCGGCCGCGGCGGGGGCCGTGGTCGCGGCAGGGTCGGCTCCCAGGGCGGCCGCGGCGGTGGGGCGCAGGCCGCCGCGCGAGTGAATCGAGGCGGCGGGCCCATGCGGAATCGGCCGGCCATCGCTCGCGGCGCGGCGGGCGGCGGCGGCAGGAACCGACCGGCGCCCTACAGCAGGGTGAGTTCGGGGGCACTGGGGCGGCCAGGCGCTGCGGCCGCAGAGTCCCAGCGGTACCGCGGCTTGGGGTGGGCGGAGGGCAGGTGGCTCTGCGAGGCCCGGCCCACGGCGAAGATATTCCCCGTCGCTTTGTCCGGACTCTGCTGGGGCTCATGGCGGCGGGAATTTAGGCGAGGGACACAGGAATAGTACGCGCTGTAGGACCCCAGGCTTCAGGTAGAAAGGGGGCTCCTCTCTGCGTCTTGTGAAGCTCAGGTCCTTGCACAAGGGAGGACCTGGGCGTCCGTGAGGCCGAGGGGCAGTCCCAGCAAGACAGCTCACGGGTGTTTTGCTTTTTTTTCAGCCGAAGCAACTTCCCGACAAGTGGCAGCATGACCTCTTCGACAGTGGCTTTGGGGGTGGTGCCGGCGTGGAGACGGGTGGAAAGCTGTTGGTGTCAAACCTGGACTTCGGAGTATCAGACGCAGATATTCAGGTAGGCACGCAGAGAGTTTCCCAGCGAGCACCTGGTCCCACACGGATGGAAATGCAGTCCTGAGTTCCTACCATCCTCAGAACCCGAGCCTCCCAGGGCTCACAGGTGGGCTGAATTTCGTAGGGGATGCCCGGCATACGGGAGCTCAGAGGCAGGCCAGAGTGTGCGCGGGCGGAGGGTGACAGTAGGTGAGTTGGCTGTAGAACAGACCTTGTGGGGGCCTGAAGAGGCCCTCTTTTTTTTTTTTTTACTGAAACTGCCAGTTTCTCACAGTCACAATGACTGGGTGAATGTGAGGAAGGATTGTTGAGGCTCCTGTTTTCTAAACTTTGTGCCTGTTTTAGTGAGCTTTGTGCTGCCAGCACAGCATTAGGGGGCTTGTATGTAGCTGTGTGTTTTCTAGTCATTGTGCCTTGAGCGACTACCACCTTCCTTCAGTCTTGCTATTGGCATGATTTGTCAAGTTTGTCTTTGATTGCAGTCATTTCATTTACGTTTTTGATTGGAGTCCAAAAGCATTGAAAGTTTTTTGGTCAGCTCGTTTTGGGAATGACCCTAGGAGCAGGCTTGGTCAGGGTGCTGGGCCTTCCTGGGTTCCATTTCCCAGAGCCTAGCTGATTGACCTGCGGTGGGAGGACAATGCAAGACTGTGAGCACTCAGTGTCTCAACACTTTTTAAGGTGGTTTCTAGCATCCACTGGAAACCGCTTTTGGTGAACTCCGCTTCCCACTGTGTGCCTGCAGCCGGCATAGCCCCAACCTCTGGGTTCCCTCTTCAACTCCCAGCCTGCCTGAGGTCAGGGCAGTTTCTGTGGCGTTCTTGACTTTGGTCAGACTTTCGGCAGGCTTGAGTAGGAGAAGAGGGAAAGGTGAGCCAGAATCTGTGGGGGTGGAGTGGGGGTGCTGGTGCAGGGTTCCTGAGCAGTGGGCCCTTTGAACTGTACAGTCTGTTGGGCAGTTCCCCTCACTATTGCGCTTGACCTTTGCTGTTTTGTGAGGTAGATCTTGGGCATGTAGTAAGTTTTCCTCCATTGAAAAAGATAGTGACTTAATGCTGCACCCATGTTGGGGTATTGCAACTTCTTGTACCTGTGTTGTGATATAGAAAGATGTCAGGTTCCCAAATGGGCAGGGGTTGTCCAATCTAGGTGTTCTTGGAAGTTGTTTTCTCCTCTACCTTACCCCTTCGCTTGGCTTCTGTTACTACTGCCCTGCACTTCCTTGTAGAAGGCTGCCAGGGAACACCTGAAAACACTTATGTTCTTAGGGACTGTTTCTGGGCCTTGGAAGGGAAATGGCTTAGGTGCTTTAACAGCTGCTCTTTCTGGCTCCTAGGAACTCTTCGCTGAATTTGGAACACTGAAAAAGGCAGCCGTGCACTATGATCGCTCTGGCCGAAGTTTAGGAACAGCAGATGTACACTTTGAACGGAAGGCAGATGCCCTGAAAGCTATGAAACAGTACAACGGTGTCCCTCTGGACGGTGAGTCTGGAGCTGGGCCCAGGAGGACACCTGTGGGGCTGTGGAGTTTGGGGCTGGCACTGGTCCCTGTAGGAATATGGGTGGCCCCTCTGGCTGAGGACACTTTGCATTTGCCCCTTTGTCTCTCTCTTCCATTCTGCCACTTCTCATGCTGCCCCACACATCTGGACCAACCTCTTGTGAATCCCCATCCAGCAAGCTACATCCCTCCCCTCCTTCAGCTCCTTCCGGAAGATTCACTTCTGTGAAGCCTTCTCGGAATCGCCATAGTACACCAGAGTGCGGGGCTGTAGTCGTAAAGACAAAGGTACCTGTTCTTCTTCCGTCAGGTCACCCACACCTGTCCACCCATGAGCACCCCAGACACCTGACCAAACAGCCCACCTACCTGGTCAGAGAAGGAGTAAGGAGGTGTTGGTGGGGTTCTTTTATTGTTACTCTGTTCTCCCACCAACTCTCCAGGTTGTTTCCCTTGTTGGGGGAGCTGGAGATGTACTGAGGCCCTTTCCAGAGCTTGCATGGAGACCAGGGTATGGTGCCTCTAGGTTAGCTTCAAAATCTCTGCAATGAGCTCTCTTGTATTCTTTGCCGCAGGCCGTCCCATGAATATCCAGCTTGTCACATCACAGATTGAAACACAACGAAGACCCGCACAGAGGTGAGTTTCAAGGCCTATGGGGGTGGGTATTGATTGGGCTGTGGTGTGTGGTCTCATCAGTTTTCAGTCCTTTAAAAGCCAGGTGGCTCAGTGAGTTCTATTTTCTTCACTAGTGTAAACAGAGGTGGCATGACTAGAAACCGTGGCTCTGGAGGTTTTGGTGGTGGTGGTGGCACCCGGAGAGGGACTCGTGGAGGCAGCCGAGGAAGAGGCAGAGGCACTGGCAGGAACTCAAAGCAGCAGCTTTCTGCAGAGGAGCTGGACGCACAGCTGGACGCCTATAACGCAAGGGTGAGTCCCGCAAGGGACTGACCAGAGTCAGGGGAGGGCGGGGACCCCTGAGTGACCTTCCTCCTTCTTCTGTTCCAGATGGATACCAGCTAAGCCGATGATCTGTGTGGAGAGGACCCAGCATTCCGTCCGCTTTCTGGGAGGAGGGGATGGGAACTGGGCTGTGTGGCCAATGACCGATTTGTTTCTTTTATGTTTTAAGATAGCATTTAAAAACTCATGTAAAGTTTTTCCTTTTTTTTCTTTTTTCTTTTTTTTTTTTAATTCCGAAACAGACCTGTTTTGTACCAAGTTATTTTTGGGATAAATTTTACTGGTTGCTGTTGTGGAGAAGGTGGCATTTTCACCTTTGCCATAATAAACTAGAAATGTGTGTAGAACTGTGATTGTCTTGTTCCCTGGGCTCTGCCCTGCAAGAGGGGAGGGCAGTGGGCTGACTGGCAGTTGGTGTGGCATCGTGGTCCGTGCTCTGGGGGCTGAGCTACTGCCTTCTCATCTTCCATGTTTCTAACTCCCTCCTCTCTAACTCGATAGGTGGGTGGACACCAGAGCAGCAGTGGCCCTTTGCCTGGAGCTGCATCTTCACTCTGCCTGTGCCATGAGGTGAGGGGGGGTAGTGGTCCACACTGCACTGTTGGGAGTTCTTGCAGGACCTGGACATTGGTGGGCTGTTTCTATTCCTTTTACACTGTGTGTGAGACAGCTGACCCCGTGTTTTGGCCCCACATTTACCTGTCACTTTATGCCGCTGTGATCTGAGGTATCAAGGTGTACTCCCTTAATTCTGTGCAAGTGTCTCTCAGTGCTATTGGTAATGTTGGCTCCAGGACCCCCACAGGCCCCAGGATATCCAGCTTCCTCACAGGAAGTGGCACAGTGCTTCAGTAGAACCTCTGTGTGTCCTCCCAGGCTTCTAAAGTCATTTTTAGGTTACTTAAACCACTTGAGACAAGGTAAATGCCAGGCATACGCTTACATACCATACTGCCTAGGGAGTAATGACAAGGTGCGGTCTGTGTGGTCAGACACGGTAGTACACATGCAGTCTTTTTGAATGTTTTGAGTTCTCAGCCGGTTGTGTGTGCATGTGAGGCACTGGCCGTGTTTGGCGGAATGGCTTATGGAAGCCAAGGCAGTTTACACTCACTTGAGTAGGACAAGGCGGGAAAGCCTTGTACCACCTGTACAGGCTGGGAGAGTGGTGACTGGGGCAGGGCCAAGAGGTGGTTCCTAACCTGTGTCTCGTCACGTCTTCCTGGGGAGTGCCAAGAACACCAGGGGTCGGTGGGTATAATGGGGAGACTGAGGCCTAGACGGCAGGTCCCTTGTGCTGAGACCTTCACACGTGCCCCGAACCAAGTCACCTCCTGTGTTTGGATGAGACTGACCAAGTCATCTGTAGGGAGTGTGACCTGGTGGCCTTTTAACATCGATGGTGCCAGCTAAGTAGCCTGCCCAGCACCAGGCAAGACCACTGCTGGGAACTCATAAGGCTCTGAACACATAAGGCTCTGATTCTGGCCCTCTAGCAGAGAAGGCCTGGCCTTGGAGTTGCTGTGGAAGGAGTGGGTGTGTGAGCAAGGATTGGGCTGATCAGTGGCGAGCAAGGCTGTCTCACTTGCGAATGTGAGCGTAGAGCAGATCTCAGCACATCCCCCTGCCTAGTAAGCAGAGAGAGAAATGGGGGCTGGGAGAGGGGACAGGTCTCTGCACCAACACTGCAGGCTGGCTGGGCAGGAAGTCGTGTCAGCTGGGGCAAAGGAGCAGCGTTTAGGAGACTCGGGCAAAACCCAAGGAAGGGGCTCGTAAAAAGCATCTCGAGACGGCGCCCTCGGTGGGGAGAGTCTTGGAAAGAGCAGACAGGAGGTGGTGGCCACGGACAGCATCTTAGGGCTCCTCGGGTTGGGCAGAGGTAGCTGCGCACCCTGTAGGAAAGGAAATGTCCTCGTCTGTTGGCACATGGGCACCACCTAAAGTATGCAGTCTGGAGAACTGCTACAGTAGAAATGAGGAAATGACATCTCAGGAACAAAAGCTGGTGTCTGCCACGGGGACAGGCATGTTGTCGAGAAGGTAGAGGACTGGACTGATCATCTGTAATGGATGTGATGTAACAGCCCAGAAGCCCCCTAGACTTGTGTGGGCTCCCGTCTTTGTGGCAGTGAACTTGTGCCTCTTTGTCTGCAAAGCAAGGAAGCCACCTTGTAATCTGGGCAGAGGGCCACACCTGGATCCCAGCTGGGGGTTTTTTGAGGAAAAGGGGAACTTGTTGCCCACATAGCAGTCAGGCAGGAAGCCAGGGCTTGGTGGGCCAGCTGGGCATTTAGAGGGTGGAGGTGGCCTCTGCCCCCAAGGTGCAGTAACAGACCAGCGCATGCCTCTCCCAAGAGACTCCCAAGTGAAAGAATGAAAAGGACCTTGGTGCTTCACAAGTTTGTTCTCCATATTTCTTGCTTAGAGAAATGTGCTCAGAAAGTTCAGGTGGAGTTAAAACCCCAGAATAGCTGAGACAGAGTATGGGACGTGGGACATGGATAGCTAGCCTCTGCTGGACCCCTGTGAGGACATCTGACCAGGGAAGAGCCCAGAGAGTGAGGAGCCTTGTGGAGTCAGCCTTGTTTGCTTGTGCTGTCTTCTGCCTAGGGTTGGGGATTGGACCTAAGAGCCTTCTACTGAGCCCTGCACCTCCAGGTCTCGCAGTTGTGTGTGTGTGTGTGTGTGTGTGTTTCTTTTTGAGATGGTCTTACTAAATTACCCTGTTTAAGCTCAAACAGGGTCAGTCCGTCAGTGTGCTGGAATTACAGATAATGTGCTACTTTGCTCTGCTCATAAGGCCTTTATCGAAGGTGACTGACATGCCCAAAGTTTACCCTGAAAGTAGGTAACACTGTCCAGTGGCTGTTGAATTCGAAGCTCTCAAGTCCACCGCCATCATATCCCAGGACATGCATCACTCCTATACAGGGCAGTCCAGCCTGCAGGCCTCCTGCAGCCTTGACAAGGAATAATGTCCCCAGTGACTGTCAGCTTCTGACTCCATTAGGTGATCCTTATCGATGTCGTTCATGGCTTGGTTGTACTGTGCTGGGGCACACGGTTGATAGGCAATGCAATGCTGACACCACCTCCTATGTCCACCACACAGTTAAAATCCACGTGTGTGAGACCTTGCACATGCTGGTGCACCTTGGCGAGTAAGTGATTGCCAGCGATAGTGTTAAGTCTGGGTGTGGTGGTGCACACCTGTAATTGTAGCACTTGGGAGGCTACAGTTCAAGATCAGCCTGGGGTACATAGTAAGTTCAGCTTGAACTGTAGTGAGACCCTGTCTCAAAAAAACCAACCCAAGGCTGGGGATTTAGCTCAGTGGCATAAGTGCCTGGCTTGCAAGTGTGAGGTCATGAGTTGAATCCCTGGTACAAAAAAAAAAAAAAGCCAACCCAAGAAATTAGTATTTTAATGTGCGCATGCCCATGCGTGCGTGCACGTGTGTGTGTGTGTGTGTGTGTGTGTGTGTGTGTGTGTGTGTTTTGATAAAGGGTTTTTCTATGCATTTCAGGCTGGCCTTGAACTTACTCTGTAGCCCAGGGTGGCCTCAAACTCCTAGTTGAACCTCCTCCCTCAGCCTCCTAAAGGCTGGAATTACTGGTGTGTCACCATGCCCTGCCTGTATACTTTAAAAGACAGGTGTTCATCTTACTGGGCAGGCATGTAAATTTTCTTAGTTACTAAGCATGGCCTTTTGTTATTTTACAAAATATTTTAAGTTGTGTATGAGACAGTGTCACTATGCAGTTCAGGCTGACCTGGAGTACTTAATATGTTAAACTATTGAGGAAGGAAGTATTGTTACTTATATCTATGAACTCTATTAGACATGCAGCCTGAAATACCTCCCTTTCATCAGCGTAGCCCAGGCCAGCCAGCAGGGTAGCACCCATGTCCTGGAGAAGCCCTGTCCCTTCTTCCCAGCTACTTGCAGTCTACTTTCTGATTTGCCTGTCAGGGACATTTCATCTGAATGGAGTCAGGCAGTATTTATATCTGCCTTCACTCACCCAAGCTGTGCCGTATGTCACAGATTCGTTCCTGTTGCCAAGCATGTTGGTGCATACCCATAATCCCAACTCTCAGAGGCTGAGGCAGGTGGATCACCGAGAGTTTAGGCCAGCATGAGGTATACAGTAAGTTCAAAACTGGCCTGAAGTAGCAAGACCCTGTCTTGAAAAAAAAAAGAAAAGCCTTGTGCATGCCCCAAGCGCTCCCCAGCAGTGATCTACAGCTGCAGACCTTTTTGAGACAGGCCGTGCTACATCGTTCAGGCTGGCCTTAAATTGATGATCTTTCTGCCTCAGTCCCTCAAGCAGCTGGGATTGCAGGTGGGTGCCACCCCATCCAGCTCTGGCTGGCTGCTTTGTTGTATTGGAGACAGAACCTCAAAAGTGCTGGGGAAGCACTGTACCACTAGGCCAAACCCCAACCCTTAACTGTTTCTTGTGACAGGGTTTCTCTGAAGTATGCATGCTCACCTCACACTTGCAATCCTGCCTTAGCTGCCTGAGCAGCTAGGATTAGAGGCGTGTGCTGCCACACTCTGCCGTATCGCTGAACATTGCTGTAGTGGTTTTTTTTTTGTACTGGGGATCGAACTCACAACCTCACACTTGCCAGGCAGGTGTTATGCCGCTGAGCTAAATCTCCAGCCCCTATAGTTTGGATTTTGAATGTTCTCCACACACCCATGTTCTCAAAGGTTTGGTCTCCAGTCTGTGCTTCTCTTGGGAGGTAGAAGCAGAAGGATGGCAGGTTGTTGGGGATATGTACTCAGGGCCCTGGTGTCTTCCTGGCCGCCTCTGCTCTGTGCACTGCTTGGCCACAGGTACAGCCAATAGGCAGCTGACCGTGGGCTGAAACCAAGAGCTGAAATAAATTATTCTGCCTTGTAAGTTCATTACTTCAGGTGTTTTGTCAGAATAATGGGCACCTAACACAATTACACCATTTTATAGAAGTGTTTGTCTACTCTATGCCCTTCCTGAAACTCACATAGCTGGCCTTTCCTACATTTCCATTTGTGTCAGAGCGGACGTTCTGTTTCTCTGTTAGCTGTGAGCAGTTGTCACTCAGTGGTAAAGCACTGGCTCAGCCTGCATGAGGCCCTGCTTCCATCCCCAGGGCTGGATACTCTGAAGGGCTGTTGTGCGGTTTTGATATTCAAGTTCATGGGAAAGAAGTGAGAATAGTGTAAAGATTTCCTCTGTACCTACAGCTCTTGGGTTAGGGTTTACTACTTTTTGTTCTTAGTGTTTTTGTTTTTGTTTTTGTTTTGGTACTGGGGATCAAACTCATGACTTAACCAGGCAGGCACTTACACCACTGAGCTAAATCCTCACCCCGCCCCCACCCTGCATTTTTTTTTAACTCATTTCAAGTAAGTTGGGTTTACTTTTTTTTAAACTAAGGCATTCTCTTACATACATAGATACTGCCCATGGATATAGCTCAGTGGCACAGCGCCTGCCTGACAAATGCAAGGTCCTGAGTGTGATTCCTGGTACAAAAAAAAGTCAGATATTACCATTAATATAGTACTGTTATCTAGACTACTCGACTTAATTGATGTCATAATAGACTGTGAGATGTCCCCCTAAAGCCTCATGTGCTCATAGGTGGGGCTTTTGGGAGGTGAGGATCATGGCTGTGTGGAACAGGGTTGGCCCATTGCTGGATTTATAGCTGGGGGGTGGTGACGCAGTGGGAAGAGGAGGCTCATTGTGGCAAGCAGGTGGATAAGGGTCTTTCTCACTGCCTGGGACCAACACTGCTACACCAATAGCAGGAATGACAGAGAGCTTCCCCTCTTGGCCTCTGCCAGACACAGCAAACCTGCAGAAGTATCCTGCAAAGCAGAGCAGGATGCCTTGTGTGAGTGGGGAGGGGGAGCCAAAGGGATGAAGATCACAGGGATGGTGCACCCCTCTCCGGCGGCTGTTGGGCTGGAGGCTGAAAGTGGTCAGGAAACAAGTCATCAATCATGGAAGTGATTTATACATGGAAAACTCAGAGAATGTGTGGCGATGGGTATTGCTCAGTGCATGCTGCACAGTATATGCAGTGACTGGCTACGTCTCTGAGTACCTGCAACTATGCAGTGACTGGCTACGTCTCTGAGTACCTGCAACAAGAAGAGAGTATGCACATTCCCTCCCTGTTTCTGAAATCAAATATCTGCCTTTATGTGTACAGAGTAAAGTGCATAGCGAGGGAGTGATGTGCACCCCTGGAATCCCAGCACTTGGAAGCCCAAGGCAGGAGGACCCCGGATCCAAGATCCTCCTGAGCGCCATAGTGAGACCCTGTCTCAAAAAATACCAAACAACAAACAGCAAGCTGCCTGTAGACTTTTGCACCAGCCAGGCTCTAGCCTCAGCAAAGAGGAGATGCGGCTGTGGCCTGGGAGGAAGGAGGTACACTGTGGGAAGAGGAGGCTCACTGTGGCCAGCAGGGTAGATACATTTCTCCCTGAGCCCTGAGCCCTTGCTGCTTCCTGCCTGCTTCCTCTGCCTTGGAGCAGCCTCCAGTGGACTGAAATCTCCACAAACTGAACCAAATTGAACCTTTAATTTTGCCGGGGATTTAGCTCAGTGGCTTAAGCGCCTGCCTGGCAAGCACGAGGTCGTGAGTTTGATCCCCGGTGAGTTCAATCCCCAGTACCAAAAGAAAAAAACCTTTAATTTATTCCCATTGGCTTAAACCACTGGTGGGACATGTATGACTATCTCATTGGGTGGCTTGTGCCCCCGTGTTACAAGTGGATCTAACACAGGTTAATTCCCCCAAACCTGACAAACTCAAATCGGAGCAGCCCCATTGTGAATGTGTTAAATTGCAGATGTCAGATACTGTGTCTCAGCCATGAAAAAGTAACTAAGACAGATTTTGGTACTAGAGAAATGGGGTTTCTGTGACGCTACCCAATCATGTGTTTCACAGGCCTTCAATATTGGCTTCCAGGAGTAGTTTGGAAAGGTTTGGAGATGCCAGCTGGAAAAGCAGCCCTAAAACGCTGTGAGATGAGGTGGCTTTTTTTTTTTTTTTTTTTTGAGACAGGATCTCCTTGCGTAGTTCAGGCTGTCTATAAACTCATATAGACCAGGCTGGCCTTGAACTTATGACCATTTTCCTGCCTCAGCTTCTGGAGTTCTGGGATTGCACAATTGGAGATTCTGATCAGAGCTCAGAAGACCAGACTGCCGACAGCAATGTAGGCAGAGAAGACCAAGCTCAGGTTTCAGTTGGAACTAAGGACTGTGCTGGCAGTTGGACTCCAGGCCGTTTCTGTTGTGCTCTTGCAGAAAATTTGTCTGAATTTTACTTCTGTGCTGAGACATTGCAGGGGATTTAAGATTAAGGGCAGTGGGCCAATGATATGGAGAAAGAAATTTCAAAGCAGTCACATGTTGAGGCAAAGGCATGGCTACTGTTGGGGGCTTTTAACCAGCTGCTCCTTGAGAATCAAGAGCAGATGACCCAGCAGTAAAAAGTTTGTGTTCCACCAGAAAGGAAGCTTCGGTGAAGTTGAGGCCTGCAAAGGTAGAGCAAAGGAGAGCTTGGTTGCTGAAAACAGCCTTAAGACAGTGCTTCAGGGGACAATGGAAAAGGTGGCCTAAGGGCATCACAAGACCCTCAGGAGCCTATGTGTGCTCCAAATTGAGAAGGGAGCCCTAGGCACCATGCTCCCGAATTGCAGCTGCCTGTGGGGCTCAGGGATGCAGGCCCTGTCCCTGGAGCCAAGAAAGAAGTGTGGTTCCTGCTCCCGCTGGCACTGCTCCCACTGTTGGCACAGCTCAGCATCACCCACAGTTTTGCAGAGGGGCGGTGTGCACCCCTGAGAGGGCAGTGTGGTGTAAGCATGAAGCCCAAAGTGCAGTGAAGGAAGACTCCAGAAAAGTTAGAGAAGCCAGGAACTGTGGTCCTCTGAGGACAGATGGAAGGAGGGAGCAGAGCTGCCCCAACTGGGAGAGCCGTGGGATGGGGCCACAGGTGCCAGACAGGGAACTGTGGAATTTAATGTTTGGCCTGCTGAGTTTTGATCTTGTTTTGATTCCATTTCTTTTCATTTGTACCGGGACTGGCAGCAAGGAGTTTGCCTTAAATCTCAGGGGAGAATTTAAACTTGGACTTTTCAGCAGTGCTGAAACGGTTAATATTTTGGAAATTCTCAGAAATGAACTATGTGCATTTTGGATAAAGGGATGTGCATGAGTGTTTTGGGGCCCACAGTAGAATCTTACAGTTTACATCTAGATGTCCCCCCAAATCCCCATGCGCTCACAGGTGGGGCTTTGGGAAATTGACTGGATTGATGGTGCATGATCTCGGACTAGTGCCTCGTGCAGCTGGGTGTGACGCTGGGCAGTGAAGCCTGGTGGCCCCAGCCTGAGAGACAGAACAGCCCTCCCACTCCCTTCAACCCCTGCTGCTACCTGCCTGCCAGGCCCCTCTGCCATGCTGCCCTGCCCTGGAGCCAGCCAGCTATGGCCTGAAGCCTCCACACATGGTGAGCCAAGTAAACCTCTCTTCTTTAAATCATGGGTGTTAATCCCAGCACTGAGGAGGCTGAGGCAAGAGGCTCACCATGAGTTTGAGGCCAGCCTGGGCTACAAAGTGAGTTCAAAGCCAGCCTGAACCACAGAGTGAAACCCTGCCTCAAAAAAGACAAATAAATAAATAAACAAACAAACAAACAGTGGGTGTCAGGTATTGTGTCTCAGCAACAAGAAAGTAACCAAGACATGTCCAGACTTTACCAGAATATAATTTCTTTTCAATACATGCTTATGGTTATGTAGCCTAAACTGGGGCCAGAGGGGTTTTTTTGTTTTGGGTTGTTTGTTTTTTAAACAAGGTCTCTTTAATCAGGCTGGCCTTGAACTCATGGTGATCCTCCTGCTTCAGCCTCCAGAGTACTAAGATTACAGGTATGTTGTACCATGCCTGACTCAGAGTTAACTTTTTATGTCATCTATGTGGGTTGTAGAAATGAATTACAAAATATTGTAGCATGTTAATTACTTGTAAATTAGCACCTCAATTTAATTCTATTAATAATTAATATTACTATTAATAATAATTATATTAATAATTATAATTAATGATGTATATATAAAGGTTAATGTGAGCATATTACTTTTTTAAAAACTGTATAAATTCCTCATAAATCATTCAAGCAGGTAGTGGTCATGCCTGTAATCCCAGCATTCTGGAGGCTAAGTAAGGAGGATTGCTGTGAGTTTGATGCCAGCCTGGGCTACAAAGTGAGTTCAAGGCCAGCCTGAACTGCATAATAAAATCCTGTCTCAAAAAGACAAAACAAAAAAAGCTTGTTGGAGACCACTATGAAGCGGCTCTGAGCAGGATTTAAGATTAACTAATTGGCTTTCTATGTTTTATCTGTGAGTCTGTCCTAGGCCTCGGCCCCTTGCCTGGCGATGGGAGCTGATTCATAGTAAGTGAACCTCTATGAATCACTGGTCCTGGCTGAGGCCTGTAGTGGCCTGTGAGGCCAGAGATACCTCAAAGGGCAAGATAAAGCCACAGCTTCGGACACTTGGCTTAAACATCAATTAAGTAGATAGAGACTGCAGCTGCAGAAATTATTCCTACAGCCTCACTTCTACCATGTCTTCATGATAAGACTAAATTGACATGACTTTCCTCAGTTTCCCCGCCCTTCGTTTTTGGACCTAATAAAAATGAGTGGTCCAGAGAAGTCTTTGTCTTAGCCCTCAGAGTCTCGAACTCAGCTAAAGGGTTTTTGACCCTCCTGGAGCCCTAAAATCATACCGCTTGTCTCATTTTATTTAAGCCTTCGCTGTACACTCTTTTGGGAGATTGGGGATCTAGGTCAGGACCCGAAAGCTGGAGCCTGGAACAGGGACCAAAAATCCTGGAACTAGCAATTTTAGCCTGAACGAGTAAGTCCACCCAGAGTGGAAAAGTTTGGATATGAAGGAGGCCTTCACAGGATGAAAACTTCCAAGGGAAGCCTGGAGAGAAGAGAGGGAAGAAAAAGGGTGAGTCTTCCCCCTGTGAAAAGTCGTTTTATCTGGGAGTAAAATATGGGGCAAAAAGTTTCAGCCGAGGAGCAAAGGTGTTTACAACTGCTCCAAAGCCTGCTTAAACACTCAGGGGCTTATGTGCCAAAGACAGACTTAAGAAAAATGTTAAAAGAGGTAACCAAATATAATCCATGGTTTCCTCAAACAGGCAGTATAGAAATTGATATTGATATTTGGGAAGGAGTTGGAAAAAAATCTTAAGGCACACAGGGCAGGGCACATCATTTCCCCTGAGATGTTCTCAACTGGGAATCTGGTCCATTCAGTTTTAAGTCCGTTAAAGAGCTCACAGTCAATAGTTTCTGACTCAGACATGGAGGGAAGAGAGCTCCCTACTGAAGCACCTGCCACCAAAACAAAATTCCTAGAGGGATCACCTCAGCAGGGGCCAGAGCCTTTACAAAAAATATCTCCTATGGTTCTATCCAACAACTTACAGTTAGTGCGGGAAGAGGCACCTGCAAAGGAAGCAAATAATACCCTCTTTGCTTGCTTCCCAGTTGGAACTGAAAGAGATGCTAATGAGTATTTTATTCATATGCCCTTTGAAGTACAGCTGCTGAAAAATCTTAAACAGAGTTTGGTTAACAATGGAGTCCAAAGTCCATTTACTGTGGGACTCTTACAAAATGTTTTGGATACATATCAGTGGACACTTTATGATATCAAACATTTGGCACAAACATACTTGTCTCCTGCTCAATTCCTTCATTTTGATGTAAAGCTAAAAACTCTTGTTACAGAGCAGGCTCATAAAAACTGGACAGGTCCTAATCCACATCCAGCAATAAATGAGGAAATGCTTTCTGGGACAGGGATATATGCACCACTTGAGGAACAGATTTGATGTCTTGAAGACCTACTTCCACTATTGGCAGAATTAGTTAAAAAAAAATGGACAACTATTCCAGAAGATGAGGCACCGGTGATGTCCTTTTTACATACTCTGCCAGAACCCCAGGAACCCTTTATTCAATTTGTGGCAAAATTACAAGAAGCCATTCACAGACAGGTATCAAACACAGAAGTTGTGAACATTTTAACTTTACAGTTAGCATATGACAATGCTAGTTGGACTGTAAATAGGCTTTAAATCTTGTAAAGTCAACTAATGATTTAACAACACATATTCAAGCATGTCAGGACATTGGAACTGAGTCCTATAAGACAACTATGATGGCTCAGGTTATGGCTGATCTTACAAATGCAAAGAGGAGTAATAAAATGCTTTAACTGTGGAAAAATGGGACATACTAGAAAAAATTGCAGATCTAATAGGACAGATGCTGCAGCTGCAGCATGGCAAGAGAAAAGTGCCTCTGGTGAGGAGGACTCAGGTTCCATGCCTAGACTCTGTCCTAGATGCCAAAAAGGGAGGCATTGGGCCAAATATTGTTATCCTAAATTCCATAAGGATGGTACACCAGGCCTGGTGGTACACGCCTGTAATCCCAGCTTTTGGGAGACTTGAGACAAGAGGATCCTTGCAAGTTCAAGACCAGCCTAGGCTACAAAGTTCAAGGCCAGCCTGAACTGCACAGAGAGACCCCATCTCAAAGAGAAATTTAAAAAAATGGGTGGTACTCCTTTGCCAAAAAACAAAACAACAAACAAAACGAGATGAGGGCCTTTCCTCAGGCCGGCAAAACAATAGAGGAGCCATGGCCTGTGAGTCAAAATGCCAGTCAACTTTACCTAGTGCAAACTTGCTAGCAAAGAACATCAGAGGTAGCTCCCTGGAGAGATGTGAACTCACCCGGGGAATGATTCAAAGTGCAGGATTAGATCTTCTGCAGTTTACGGAGTCACTCTCATTGGCATGACCAGCCTACCTCAATTCCCACAGGAATTTGGGGTCCCCCACCTGAAGGAACAGTTGGTCTTGTATTGGGAAAGACTGATCTAAATTTAAAAGGAGTGCTCGCTTCAGCAGCATATATACTAAATTTAAAAGGAATGACTATTGTGCCTAGTATGATTGATGGTAATTGTAGAGATGAAATACAAGTTCTTGCGTGTGCTATGGATCTCTGGGTTTTTGAACAGGGAGATTGTGGTGCAGTTGATTTTGTTACCTATAGAGAAGCCTTCTTTTGTTAAGTATAGGCAGCTCAGGAGGGAGCAAGACTACAAAGAAATTTATTTTACACAGGAAGTGACTAAAAACAGGCCTATGTGTTTTATAAGAATGGAAACAAACGAATTAATGGAAACTACTTTGAAGGTCTAATAGACACTGGTACAGACGTATCTGTAATCACATCAGAATAATGGCCTGCCACGTGGCTGACACAAAGGGCTCCTACATCTCTTATTGGACTGGAAACCCCTCAGCATGTGTCACAGAGTGCCTCACCTTTGCCTTACGAGGAACCAGACCAAAAAAAGGTTTCTTCTTACCTTAGGGTTAGGGTTAGGGTTAGGGTTAGGGTTAGCACCTGTTCCAGTTAATTTGTGGGGAAGAGATTTGTTACAAAGTGGAAATTAATGCTGACTAGAGATTCTGATTTTAAAGCTAAACAAGTTCCAATTTGGAAACTGAACAAATAGTTTCAGATCCTAAAATTAAGAAAATGATAATTAAAATGGGATATCAGACAAAGGGCTAGAAAAAACCTTACAGGGAATCAGCCTGTTAAGATTACACCTAAAAATGACAGGCAAGGTGTGGGATATCAGCAGGTTTTTTGACAAGGGCCACTGATGCTTCTTCCCCCCACAACAGCTCTGCTTTTACAGTGGAAAACCAAGGAGCCTGTTTTGGTAGATCAATGGCCCCTTAAAAAGGAGAAGCTAACTCAATTACACAAATTAGTTGAAGAGCCAGATAGACTGTATTTTGCCTTTTCCATGCTTAGTTTAAACTTTAAAGGACTAATACATCTAATAACGTGGAAGCGAGGTTATGCTTATGTCTTAACAGTTGAAAAATCCACAAGAAACACACAGCATTGATGGGAGACACAACCAGTACTGAAGACAGCCTTATGTAAAGGCTCTAACAACCTGGGCCCAGAGAGACCTGCCCATCAGCCAGAAAACTGACCGCCAGCTCCCACGAGGAACCAGAAGAGAAGACAAGTGATCCAGTGGAGCAAGTGGCAGGCACCCCATGGGGTGAGGACCCAATTAAAGGTGCTTGCTTGCAGGGGAAAGGTCGGTTCCCAGCTTTGTCTACATAGTGCATTCAAGACCAGCCTGGATTATACAGCAAGACTTTTCTTTTTTTTTTTTTTTGGTACCGGGGATCGAACTCATGACCTTACGCTTGCCAGGCAGGCGCTTAAGCCACTGAGCTAAATCCCCAGCCCCAGCAAGACTTTTCAAAAAATGTTCCCATTAATGATTTAATAGACTTACTATTTTTTTTATTAAGTCCTTGGTAAATATATAAACACCCAAGTTCTTACTGTTGCTTAAGAAGCAATATCTGGGCCAGGGATTTAGCTCAGTGGCTTAAGCACCTGCCTGGCAAGGTCAAGGTCCTGAGTTCAATCCCTGGTACAAAAAAAAAAAAAAAAAAAAAAAAAAAAAAAAGCAATATCTAATATTCACCTTTGGAGGTTGCTAAGGCACTAACTTAATGTTCAAAATTGGCAAATAAAAAAGCAGACATCTGCTGGGGATTTAGCTCAGCAGCATAAGTGCTTGCCTGGCAAGTGCAAGGTCATGAGTTCAATCCCCAGTACCAAAAAAATAAAAATAAATAATTTTTTTTAAAAAGCAGACATCTGTCTTTTACATGAGTGTAGTGAGAGAACTAATGGAGGGAAGTAAACAGCTAATGACAGGTTCTACTAAGAACTGCAGCCAACTGTGATGAAAAGCAACCCAAAGATCAATGGAGTGGATGAGAAGATGCAGAAACAACTCCAGACACACTGAGCCACCTTATCTCTAACAAAGGTGCCAACACATTCCTGGGAAGAAAGCCAGCCTCTTTAATAAATGGTGCTGGAAGGCCTGTCGAGGTGGTGGTGCATGCCTGTAATCCCAGCACTCAGAAGGCTGAAGCAAGGGAATCACTACAAGTTCAAGACCAGTCTGGGCTACAAAGTGAGCTCAAGTCCAGCCTGAATTGCATAGCAAAGCCCTGTCTCAAAAAGACAAAATAAGTGATGTTGGAAAAACTAGCTCTGCATATGCTGAAGATTAAAACTGGGCCCATATCTTTCACCATGTACTAAGCAAAAATCAGAATGGATCAAAGATTTTAATAATAAACGTTAAATCTGAACAAAAAAGAACATTAAAAAATTAAGTCTGCTAGAAGATAAGAGTAGGTAAAACTCTTGAAGATAGTGGCCCTGAAGCAAGGCTAGCAGATCGCTGTAGCTACTGGTTTCAAACAGGAGCCTAAAGAGAATTCTTTCTGTGGTCTGTTGGCCATTTCAGAACTTTGGAAATGGAATGGTCAATTCATCAGAAAGAAATAGCAGGTGAGTATGGCGGACTTTAGGGGGCCTGCAGGGGAGAGACCCTGGCGCCTTGGGACCTGCACCATGTGGTTGACTCAGGA
>PVJX010032698.1:0-20238 GCA_004027295.1 Dolichotis patagonum
ATAGAACACATCAACACAGAGTATTGAATAGAGCAACACCATTAATCAGGACAAAGCAAAACGGCGATAAAATATCTGCCTTCAGAGATAGTAGAAGGAAACTCCCCCCACTTGCTGTACCAAATATGGTCACCTCCTAAGAGATACCCAGATCCCTGGATCCCAATTGTTATGGGGGGGGTGGAGGGGGAGATGTTGTATGTTTGTGTCTAAACCCACGCCCCGATAGGCAGCAGGCTGGTTGCTGGTTGGCTCAGCGCCCTAAGTTCCAACATGGCGCAGATCTCAGGAAACACTCTTGCTTCTTATTTCCCTACCCTGGGGTGGCCGTGGCTTGCCAGACCAGAGTCACTTACCAGGGTGGCAGGCTAGTTGCTGGTTGGCTCGGCGCCCCAAGCTTTTTTCTTTCATGCTTACTAGCTGCAATCCTGTTTTCAAGGTTCAAAAATCTTCCTCCCTTCATTCAAATACTTTCGCCAGCTTTCAATGGAATTTTTAGTTTTCTGGATATCTCTTTGAATTTGTTTCATGCATTCTATTTCTTTCCTATATTATTTATTCAAGATTTCTATTACTTCCCCATATTCCTGTACTTTTTTAAAATCTATGTCTTCTCTAGCTATGCTCAACAACTCCTTTATTAAAGTTGTTATTTCTTTCTTTACCTGAGAGATTATTTCTAATCTGATTTCCCTTATAGCCTCATGGATTTGTTTCTTTATTTCACTTGCTATCTTTTCAGAAATTTCAGGTGCATGACTTCCAGTGCCTCTATTTCAGTTTCTCCTATACTTGTTCCTGATAGACTGGGTGTTTGAGATTGCATTTTGCTTTTTTGTTTTGTCATTTTCACCTCTTGTGTTAATATGTGGTCTTTTCAATCCCACTAGTCTCAACTGTCCTGTCATGTGGGCCTTGGGGTCATACTGTGTGGGCTGATGTTTGCCCAATAGCTGGGTCCCACGATGTAGGGAAGAGGCCAGTCACCTGAATTCCTCCTGCAGGGTCTGTTGGGTGAGTCTTATATCCTTTCTAGGATAACTAGCCTAGGAGTATTGAGATAAGCCAATGTTTAGCTCTTATTGTTACTGTGGCTTCAGGCTGTTCCATGCCACTGGATCCAGCTGGCTAAAATGTGTGCCTCATCTGGGACCCTATTGTGTCACTGGGGGTCTCTTTCAAGTTCCTCTGGGTTGGGGAAAGCTTTGTTGGTGCTCTTGTCAACCCACCTGGAGGTTTCTCTATGGAAGAAAGACTCACCTATACTCTTTCTGGGCTTGCCAAGGTCCTACAGCTTGGGAGGAGGGTTCACCACTGCTCCTGTTGACCCATTGAGGTCCTCTAATTAAGGGGGAAACTCACCACAGTGTCACAGGCCTCCCAAGGTCCTCTTTGTGGGTGAGGTGTTGCCAAGTCTCCCACCAGCCCACCAAGGTACTGCAGATGGTGAAAGGGGTCACTGATGATCTGTAGGTTGCTGAGGTCTTTTGGGTGGGGAGGAAGGGTGGCCAGAAATCCTACTGGCTGCCAAGGTCTCCCAGTTGTGGGGGAAGCAGGGGTCAATGATCCCATCGGCTGCTGAGGTCTCTTGGGTGTGTGGGAAAGGAGGTAATTTGTTTTTTAAATTTTATTTTTAAGAGCAGTTTAGATTCACAACATGGTGGAGCAGAAGGTACTCAGGTTCCCGTGTAGCCCCTGCTGTCACACAAGGACAATCATTTCCATGTCTTAATCCTGCACCAAAGTGGCCTATGTATTATATTTGATAAACTACCCTGACATACTATCATCACCCAAAGTCTATAGTTTACATTAGGGTTCACCCTTGGTGCTCTGAATTCCATGGTTTCTATGGCAGAAGTTTAGAATAGCATCTGGCATTATACAATTGTACCATAGAGATTTTTTGCACTGTCCTAAAAATTCTGCATGCACTGCCTTTTCGTCCTCTTTCCCTATTTTGGTAATTATTGTCTTTTCATGGTCTTCACAGTTTTTTACCCTTTGCAGAATATTCTGTAGTTGGAATCTTTTTGTATGTTACCTTGTCAGATTAGCCCCTTTCCCTGGGTGATATGCTTGTTGAATTTAAATTTCCTTACTCTATCCTTCTGCCACCTTGAGAATATCACCTTTGATTTCTTTCATATTGCATCGCTTTCTAATTTTTTCTCCAGTAATGAATTTACATTTTTGGAAGCTCAATCTACTACTTTTGGCAATTCATTATTATCTTGCAAAAAGGGCAGAATGTGAACATAGCTGTTTATTTTTTCTTTTTGGTTGTTTTTGTTGTTTGTTTGCTTGTTTACCCATTTCGCTTTATCTCCCTCTCGCTTTTTGTCTTAGTTCTGGGTAGAAAAGTTCAAGGTTTAGCAAAAAAAACCCCTACTGTCCTCTTGTGGATATCTGCTTACAAGTTGACACACTCTGCAAGGCATTTGGAATCTGGCAGGAAAATGGTGAGTGTAAATAGGTAGGAGAGCCATCTGGTTCCACCAGTGGGCACCTCAAGGTTGCTGCCTTCTCTGATGTCATCCAGGACCCTGACCCTTGTTTTAATTTCATAGACTCTGCTGGTTTCCACTTGTAGGTCACACATACACAATTTTGTCCATTTTTTCCCCTCCTTAGTCCCCACTTTTGTAGTCAAGGCAGAAATCCAGAGTATTTTGTTCACTAATATTTATGTAGCTGCTGCTGCTCTAAGTGGAGAACTGACATCTCATCTTAGAAAGATGTGGACAACCTACTGTTGGCACCAGAATAACTCTTTCCTCTTGTTCAAATTGATCTTTATTCTCAGTACCAGTGAGCTACTGTGGGCTACTTTTGATTCTTTCTCACCTCTTCTCATACCTCCAGGGTTGGGGATAAACATTTTTAATTATAAAAGAAACATGTTTATTTGTATATACTTAAGGAAAACCCAACAGTGAAGCAAAGGCAGTAAAATCACCTGTAAATCTCAGCACACACTCATTATGTTATCAGTTTGCACAGGCTCTTTCTATATATGTACACATCTCTGAAACAGTGTACCTCCTAAAAAGTAGGACGAGGTTATAGTATTTTTCATACAGTGATGTATCACCAGCATTTCCCTGTGCTTTGGTACATAACCTGCTTCATCTTTTCAATGCTGTGCAGTCTTTTTCATTCCTACATTAAGGCCTTAGCACTCCAATGTTGATCTGTAAAGAGAGGAAGGCTTAATTTTTGTCTGGGTCACATTTTGTTCTCACTCATGTCTCACCAATGCCACCATCTTAGCTTGGGCTTCAAAGACCTCAAGCTAAGGAGCCTCCTCTGCCACTTGTCATTTCTCTCACTCTCTGAAATGATCTTGTTCATTCATTTGATTGTTTTGATTGTTTTTCTCCCCAAGTAGAATATTGACTCTCAGAAAGATGAGACCTGCTCTGTCTTGATCACTCTATCTTCAAGGTTTAGAATAGTATTTGATGCTGAAAATTTTCTCAGTTGATATTTGTTGGTTAAGTGACTGAATCCATTGCATGGGCAGAGGAATACAACAAATGTGATCAGGAAGTCACATTGACAGCTCCCTATTTTCATAATATTAACATTACACAAATGGTCTTCGTAGTCTTGGATAGTTTTTTGTCCCTCTGAACAATTTAGATACTACTATTTTAAACACATGGAGAAGCAGAAATAATAGAATGATAAAAACCCATAAATCTTTACGATTAAAAGCAACATTTTGACATTCTTTCTCTTTGCATACTCTTTTGATAAAGTACTTCACCCTTAGATAGTTCAGCATGCATCTCCTGAGACTATGTTGTTCTAAATAGACACAATGCCATTAGCACACCTAAGGAATTTCATAGTAATTAATAATAATTTTTTAATACAATCTGGTAGTCATCCCATGTTCAAATTTTGCTAAAGACTTCTGAAATACCTTTATAGCTGCTTTATTTGTTTACTACTCTATAAGATCAAAGTTCACAACATATTTGAATATCTTAGAGTTCATCTAGAAATTTGTTTTAAAAATATACTATTCTTTTTTATATCACAATGATTTCTTGAGAAATATACATTTTTCTTTTTCTTTTCTAAAATTTTATTTAAAGAGAAAAAACAAAATTTCAAAACAGTAGGAGAGTAACAATGATCAATACATTGCATATCATTATGTTTAAATTACTTTTCCAGAGTGCAAGATAGAGGCATTTAATTGTCCAAACAATAATAGAACAGATATTTCTTTTCAATGAATTAAGAGAAATCAGTGGTGTAAGTGTCTTAACTACCTTGTATGCACACACACACACACACACACATATACATGTTTTTAAATTACAATTTTTTTAATTTTTTGCTTTTTCCTTCTCCTTTTCTCCTTTCCCTCATTATAGGTCTGTTTTCTAATGGTCCTCATAGCTTTCTACTTATTTGCCTGAGTGCTGCTGACCTGTTTTATTTTTCCCCTTGTGTTTTCCATACACTTGAAGCTGCATCAAACTTCGTGCTTAGATTATGTGATTGTAATCACTTATGGCCATGGTTTTTTTGGTGTTCACATTGTCACAAATTTGACCACTGAATTTCTGTATACCAGTTTTGGGATGTTTTTTATATGACTTTGTTAGTATTTAAACATGCTCTTGCTTTATTGAACATTTTCTCCTTGTTTTTGGAGTCTGAGATTTCTCCACTGAGCACTTTATTTTCAAATTATTTTTTCCAATGGATAGATATCATTTGTAAACAAAAGTGAGGTGCCTGATTTGCCCTATCATTAAGATGCTTTACAAGGTTTAAATTTATATTATAAAATAGAAAGTTTAATATTTGAAGTTATAAGTTTTAAAAGTTTTATGGTGGTTCTTAAACATTGACTAAAATTTATTAAGGAAAAAGCTAGATTTTTTACTGGGGCATCATGGTAAAATTTGTAGAAGGTACATTACAGAGGGTGGATAATGCTCATATTTATTTATTTTTATTTTTTAAAGGGGTAAAATTAAACACAACAAAAGAGAACAGAATAGGACATAAGAAAGCATAAATTTCACAGCTAGACAACCAAAGATCTTCACTATCTGTCATATTGTCTCTTGTTTTCTTCCAAATGGTTGTCCATATCTTTGCATATGGGGAGTTCATACTAAATAACATAGCCAATCTTTTCACAAGATGTCCAGTTCACTGGCTCCCACTTGCTAAGCAGGATGGGGAGGAACGACATGGGATGGGGGACAGGATGACATGAGATGTTTGGTTTTTGTCCCGCCTGCCAGCAGGCTCACACCCACCCCCAGAGAGAGGAAGAACTCCTTGGTCTCCCTGAACCCTGAGTCAACTGCATGGTGCAGGTCCTGACGCACCAGGGTCTCTCTCCTGTGGGCCACCAAAAGTCTGCCACACTCACCTGATGTTTCTTTCTGATGGATTGACCATTACATTTCCAAACTTCTGAAATGGTCAATAGACCAGAAAGAATTCTCTTTAAGCTCCTGTTTGAAACCAGCAGCTATAGCAATCTGCTGGCCTTGCTTCAGAGCCACTCATATTTATTTTTTAGGAGTATTTATGTTGATGTACACTTAGCAGGAAAGTGAAATAGAAATAAAATAAAATACTAGATATGTACTGAGTATTTAGAATAAACATCAACACTATGAACACCAATTGATTATTTGCTTACTAAATCTAAAAAATAATAACAGAAATCAATGTGTATGTGAACAGCAATGAAAATACAAATAAAACTATCACAAAAACAATCTGTACTTCAATTATCACATGTAAGGCAGTTTTCACACATGAAAACTGCATATTCTATGCACAAGTATCACTTACAATGACAACACTTGTGTTTTGTTTTACTGTCTTTTTTGGGAGGATATGCTTGACATCTTGCTGGGCTTCTGGTTTTCTTTAGAGGTTTTGTGAAGTTTCACCTATCTGTTCCTGAATTCTTTTATGGGTTTTTTTGGGCAGATACATAGTGTTTATCCAGTGTTGTAAATTGATCATTTATGAATTCAAGTTCCAATACTCTAAGAAAATTTCTCTGTGATAGTTTGTTCTTGTTATTGTCTTTGAAAACGATGAAATTTTGTAAGCCTGACATGTTCAGGATTGAATAAAATATAACCATTGGCCAACACTTTGTGTTTGCTGCATAACATGTCAATATTTACTCTATCATTTTGTTGTAAAATGTGACCATGCCTGGCTTTGTTTGTGTTGACTTACTATCAATATTTTTCCTGTTTTTTTTTTTTTTGATACTGTCTCACCAGGTTAGCCTTGAACTCAGTAGGTCATACAGACTAATATTGAACTCACAAGATCCTCCTCCCTCAGCATCTCACATGATGAGATTACAGATATGCCCTACCATGCTGGACTTCACTGTCAATCTTATCATCATAGTATAATGTTGGCAGTGTCACTTTGTTTCTCTTCACCATGAAGAAGGGAAATGTTATGTCCTTCTGATATCCAAAGAATGTACTATACATTTCTCTAACTTATGAGCCACAGCATTCTGTGGCATCTACTGCTCTGTTTCATTAATGCATCTCTCTTTGGAGGACTCTAGTGTGGCCAGTATTCACCGTGGTTCTGCAGGTTCGAGCTGCCCTTACCATGCAGTGAGTCTGGGCTCAAGGACAAAATGCCGCTTGCCCCCTCCTTTATCTTTGCTGAAGTGTCTTTGTTTGTTCTTCCTGTGGCCTTCAGTTCTCACTTTAGATCCTTCTTGTTTCCCAGGGGCCCACTTTTGTCCTTTTCTTCTTAAGGTTTCTATGTTCCAGAGCCTGGACACTAAATCTCAGGGAGGCTCTTTTCTTCTGCTCACCACTCTTCCATCTTCACAGACATCCTCTAATAAGATTTTGTTACCTAGTTCCGATGTTTGATCATTCAGGTATACAGGATCATGTTGCAGCACTTTTACTAGTCAAATATTCATAATTTTACTGTATTCTTTTTCAACTGAGTCAGTGTCTTCCATGTGTACTTTTCTACCTGACCCATCTTGCCCAGTCTCATTGTCACAACTTCTTTGGCTTACATGATCCAAGCCATCACTGGTAGTGGAATCACTTGATGACTCACTTTCAACCTCCTTCCAAAGTTGTAAAAGTGGATTTTCATGCAACATTGTATTGAATTGGGATAATTCTGCAAGAAAAATAAAAAGAAAACATTTCATAAAACAAATTATAAATACACAAAAATGTAAACAGTGTGTAATGTGGGTAAAAATCACCTGTTGCTACTTGACATGTATGCACATATCTTGACATTCATCTACCGGGCAGGTGAACACAAGGATGATTTCCTGTATTCTCCCATTGCAGCTGCTGGCTACCATTATGCTAAAGTATGTATTTTCATTAAAAAAGTATGCTATGGGCATCTGTCCTCCCACTCCCATTACACCCTAGAATGTTAACTTTTTATAACAAGACAGAATGCAACCTACAGAGAGTTATAGGACATCATAGAAGTGGGGAGCCACAGACAGTAGAAAGGGTTAAGCCCTCCTTTACTCAGGTTGTTATTTCTGTCTTTACATGAGAGGTTACTTCTAACAGGTATGAATAGTACAGAATGACTTCCAGCAATATATTCCAGAAGGACAAATTTAGGGAGTTGATAGTATATTTAAAATACACACTGAGGCTCTTTGTATAACCAGAATGTACAACAAAAATTTCAGTGATAAGAGATCATGTCTATGGTCATAAAAATATAGCACTTACACTGAAATTTCTGGTTTACAAAACTCTTTCTGACACAGACACAATTGCAAAAGGAAGCTCCCAACTCAGAGATGGTGTGTTCTTTGACCTATCTCATGTAATATGAGTCTTATAAGACTATCTGACAGGTTTTTGGTATAGAGTCTTGATCCTGCAGCAAGAGACTAAATGCACTTTCCTTAGATTGTATACAAATGGTTATTTAAATATTCATTTCCCTCAATTCAGATGAAAATCACAGATAGGCAAAGCATAACTCTGCTAGTGGTGCTGATGGCACCTGATGACACTGAATACTGTTGGGTGCCAACAGTAGATATGGCTGGATGCTGGTTACTGCTGATTGAGTGTGCTGGTTGCTGGTCATTGTGTTTTATCTTAGGCTGCTCATTTCTAGAGTTTTCTGGAAATAAGTATCCTTAGTGTTTATTGCTCTGTTTTTTGTGATGTCCACACTACACAGGATTTTCAGGACCTTCAAAGCCTCCACTGTATAAGAAATGAATCACAAGTAGGTCAGAGGACCAACAGAGTAAGTCTGTGTCCTAACAGATCCTGTGCTATAGCATAGAGTATGACAACACACTGAAGAGACCCCTCCCAGACTAACCCAGCAAGTATGAGTGGAGTGCTGCTTGTAATACAACTACAGGCCTATGCTTGGCCCAAGTGTGGGCCAGTGATTTGTCCAACTTTGTGCCTCGCTATTTTAGCCAGAGTGGATGCTGAGCTACAGGAAACCTGTGGTTATTATGGGCAGTTCAGTGAAGGATAGGATGAAATGAGATGTTTGACTGAAAGCTGTTGTATCTCTGGGAAAAATGGATGAGCCTAGCCCAGGGAATGTTTGATGAGGCTAGCTGTGTTCGTCACAGCTAATTGGGGTTTCAAGATGTTGGGGACATTAATAATGGTCAGCCACCTCCCCATCTTAGCCAGGTGAGAGTGCCCCATGTCTTATTCAAAGAGGAGACAGCAACATCTGAAGTGGAAAGAGAAGGGAAGGAGTGGGACTAACAGCTGGGCTGTGCTCAGGCTGGAGCATCTTTGAGGAGAGCAGCCATTAAGTAAGTGGGGAGGACACTGAGGAAAGTTGTCCCAATCCATGGAAGGAGAGGCAGGGGAAATAAAGTGAGGGGATGGAGTGTGTGTAAGTGACTGGTCAAGAAATAATGGGGAAGTTAGATGTTTCTCATCTGTCTCATTTATGTGGCCATAAAAACATAGCATTTATACAACACTGTTTGGTTTACAAAGGCATTTCATGAAGAGACATAACAGCAAAGGTGCATTCCCAATTACAGGGATTCTGTGCTTTCTGAACTTTTCCATAAAATGTGAGTCCTATGAGTAAAGTTGTTTCTGACATGATTTTGGCTCAAAGTCTTAATCAGGCAAGAGACTAAGTCTACTCTTTTGGATATTATATGTATAGATATTTAAGTATATGTTTCACTCTGGAGCCCCAGTTATTTAAATATTACCATGCCCAGAGCACTTTGCCTATCTCAGAAAGCCACGCCTGTATTTCTAGGAGCAAACAATATGCAAAACCAGCTGTGGAGATGGCCCAGCCAGGGAATGTATTATCTGCTTCTAGAAAAGTTTGACTTGATGAAATTTTGCAGTAGTTTCTTTACTCATCTTTCTATGTTAAACTGAGTCCATTTCCTTTGTAGATGTTCTTACCATTCCTGTCTGTTTCTGAGTTTTTCTAGCGCCAGTCTGAAACTCATCCAGAGAAAGATGTACATGTGAGTAATGCACATAATGGATTATTGTCCTAATTATATTTGCCTCTATCTGTCATTAAAATTATGGGACTGAAAGCTGGGCAGTAGTCCCTGTTGGAACCTCTACACTTGTAATTCCCATTCCATTTGTGCACAGTCTCAGCTATTGAACTAATAAATTTTTCAAAAACTTGGTGGTTACCCTTGTAGTTAATTAAAAAAAATAGCATCAGAAGGTTTCTCCAGCAAGTACAAAATGTAGTGAAATTGCTGTCCCAGTTCAGTGTGATGGCTAAAGGGCTGAGCTGCTTGAGAGTAGAGCAGCACCTACCAAAGCTGGTGTGGCCACCAATGCACACCTGGTTTGCTTGCCCAAAGCCCATGTAGCACATGAGATCTCCAAGGCTTAATCCATGGGATTTCATCAGGGCAGATATAAGCAACTGTAAAATATTTTTATAAGTTGAAAGATATCAAGCATTGTTGAAGAAAGTAGGGTTTTATTCAGTCTTTCTGAAGAGTAACCAATCACAGAAGAGGCTATTTCCAGCAAACTCAGTAAATACAGAAGAAGCCTCACCTGACTCCTGTAGTAGTTCAACTCTAAGAAATATGAAGCTTTCCCTCCTCCCCCTGAATTGTACCCAAAATAATTCCATTTAGGATTTGATAAAAAGCTTAGGTCAACAATTACTCATTCAGCACCCAGTTTCTGTCAAGGGGACTCTACTTCCCAAAGCTATGTTGATATTTGAGTGACAATAGGAATAAAGACGCAAAGGTCATGCTCAATTCAGCTCAGGAGGTGGAGTGTTTTCCAATATTGCTCTACTGGCATGAACACTGAGGGAGTGGGACAAATGATTATTGAAAGTGTAAGGATGAAAGCATTGGGGGAAATGTTCAAGAATTCTGAACATGTCCTGTGACAAGAGTGCATTTCTCATCTATGCATCAGGAGGAAAATGATCACATCTCATAGCATAGTGTGGATATACACTAATCACCTATGGTGAAAGTTCCAGAAAGCTAATTTAGGACCTCAGTAACTTTCACTCTGTCTCTTCTTGGTTCATTGGACCTCTTCACAGATATAGCTAATGTCTTACTTATTTGACTCCCTACCCTGCTGCACAAAGTAAATATTTGATCAGTATTTGTAATTAATGCTGGTAGAAGCTTCATAATCTGATTTTGATATCAAGTCCCTCAGTCTGAAAGTTTGTGCAGACATAAGGTCATTGGAAAAAAAAAGCCAAGGACTTTTTACATGACAATTAATTCTATACTTAAAAACAGGGCAAAGTACAACCAAAATAAAGGCATAGCTTTGTGTATTGGAGTAAGACCTGTCACTAATGTTGGTTCCAAAAGAAAGACATTGAAAATGGGGAGTTGAATTGGAGGGGAAGGAACTATATCAGGGCCTAAGAAAGAGGAATGAAATCAATTTAAAGAAGATACTATTGGAGTATTGTGGAGGACACATGAGACAGTTCTGCTCCCTGTGAGACTGAGATGTCTGAGCCTATTATAGTTCCTTTTATTTGTGTTTCATATGGCTGTCCAGAGAAGTAAGCAAATGGTCTTTAATTGCTTTTAACATTTTATTTTTTTTACAGCAGTTTAGATTCTCATCACAGTTAGCCAGAAAGCACTGATATTTTCCACATACACCAGCTCCTACACAAGGACCACCTCCTCTACTGTTCAAATCCCACACTGAAGTGACCTCTGTGTTGCAGTTGATGAGCTACATTGACACAGCAGCATCACCCAGAGTCCACAGTTTGATTTTGATTCACTCTTTGTTCTATGGATTCTATGAGATGAATGTATAATGACTTAAGTCTACCATTATCCATTTGTATCATATAGAGTTCTTCCACTGCACTAAAAGTCCTGTTCTTTTTCAGATATTTTGTCCCATTTCAGAGATGGCCTTTTTATTAAGCAGATCATATAATTTGCTGAGAAGAAACTACTGAGTTTAACATTGGTAAGTTTTCTATATTTATTATCTTGGCTGTGCTCTTTTGGCCATATTCAAGAAATCATTGTCATGACCAACATCAATAAGATTTTGCCCATTTTTTTCCCCAGGAGTTTCAATTTTTGATTTTCATTTAAGTTTTTAATCCTTTTCAAAATATGTATTTCACAAGGTATCATGGGTCCAAGGATATTTGGTTGTATGTAGATATGCAGTTTTTCTAGCAGTATTTGTTAGCAACATCATTTTTAGTCTCCAATGTATTCTTGACCTTTTTCTAAAATGCCAATTGCCAAGTGTATGGTGAATTTACTTCCAGCTTCTGTATTCTTTTTCTTGACTGATGTGTCAGTTTTCATGTAACTAACATAATTCCTTAATTATTGTAGCTTTGTACTATATTTTGAAATCAAGAAATGTGATATCTCTGACTTTTTGACTCTTCTGAGTGTTCTTATGAATGACTTTCACTTAACTTATGGACCACTGAAAGTTATAGTCTGTAATTAATAAAGACCACAGTGGGTAGTGAGAGTAAATGACCTCTTGGACCCAAAACCTGTTACTCAGTAAAAGCATGACTTGTGTTTTCTTCTATGGTAGTCAGGGACTTGGGGCAGTTTTACTAAAAAAACCCGTGATCTTCAATATGCCCTATAGGTAACTCAAAGCACAAGAAAACTTGATCTTCATTTCTATGTCTTCTTTACTACATTAAAACATCAGGTTTACATGTAGGTCTGCATATAGCTTTTGTCCTTGGTTCAGCAATAATGAAAATTAAAACTGAAGACACCAGCAGAAATTTCACCCATAAAAACTTCGGTTCAAAAGTAAGAAAGTATGTTAAGGGTATCTAGCTTTTTCAGCCTAAAGCTAAAGGGGGCACAATGATGACAAAGATCAAACTGGCCTCTTAAAACAAATGGAAGCCATAGAAAACAAATGGAAGTCTCTTCAGCTTGAGCAGTGGAGAGGCCACAGTTCTGATGAAAAGTTTCAGCTTGGCACATTCACAGAAGGACCAGGCCAGATTTTGTGTATTTGTTGATGTGAGTGAGAGTCAGGTTCCTCATGGTCTCAGTGTTGCTTTGCAGGATGGTTTCAGAAAATGTCCTTACTGCTTGAGGGACAGGTCAGTCCTCATAAAATGGTTGGTTCTTCTTGGGGCATTCTCAGCCCTGTGAGGTTCTGCTGGAATCCAAGGTAACCTAAGTTCAGGGCAATGACTGCAAACATCTGGGTGTAGCCTAGTGTTCCCATAAATCACTTATCTTGATGTCTTCAGTCTTGAAGGGTGTGAGATATGTTAGCACACTCAGGGCTATCAACCATGTTTTGACAACTTTCTAATGGATGCTAACTACATGATAATGTGCCTGTATGCAGAGATTAGAAGGGGTTTGACTTAAAGATTTAAGGTAGTAAAGGTGGCATAGACAATGAAGGTCAAATGTTGTTTTTGGTTTTAGTTCTCTACTGACCATCTGTAGGCCCAATGAAGAGTTGTTGCTTTTCAGCAAAAACATTTATCTCAAGTTCCTGACATCTTGGGAAAAAATGCACATCATGGATATAATAAGTAACAGATTTAGGGTCCAGGAGTGTGTTTGTCCTCAGTACCTATGTCCTCTTGGTTGTTCATTTCATGTCCTTCTCTTTTTTTACCCATTCTTTTCTTTAAGCTCATTTGTAGGATTAAGCCCAGCACATGTACACTGAGCTACATTTCCAGCTCTTTTTTCTTTTTTATGTCAAGACAGGACTTTGCTAAGTTGACTGGGCTGGGCTAGAACTTGAGAACTTCCTGCCTTATCTTCCCAGCCCATTTTGGTTTTTTTTTGGTACCGGGAATCAAACTCATGACCTTGCACTTACCAGGTAAGCACGTGAGCCCACTGAGCTAAATCCCCAGCCATTCCCAGCCCATTTTGCATGAGTACAGTTGTTTAAGTCAGAGGAGTTATAGAATCCTGGGGCAATTCTCATCCAATGGGAACTGGATAAATACTGTATATTTTCCTTCAAAGAGCAATTTTGAAATATAGTACTACTTGGTGTTAGATTATTCTAGAACAATAGAAATGCAAAAGTACAAAATGAACAGGTTTATTGAGTTGAGGATGTGGAAAGGAGTACGCAACCCATGGCAGCTGGGCTGTCTCCTTCGGCCAGAATATGGTGTATGGGACATATGTAACTTTTGACCTGGGGTAGTGCTTAGGGAAGGCATTGATGATGCATAGCAGCTGACTGGAATTTTCTTCACACACACTGGGAAAGGAAAAAAAGAAGTTGTAATAAGGGAAGGAGGAAGTAACCTCAGGGTAAAATCCCCAATTTTGCCTTCCACCACCATAATGTCCTGTAATTTATTGGAGGGCAAAACTCTTTTATTCCTTTGTTAGGAAAAGGGTGAAATCTTTCTCTTACTACTTTTTGCTGAAAGGGAGCACCATATTGGAATTTAGGAAGTTTGGCGGGATGATGGTTGATGCCCATGTAGAAGCTGGTACCAGGTGTTTCCATCTGGTACCAGGACAACTTTATCATTGGTGAACACTCACATCCTAAATTGGAAAAACAAAGAGACAAGGTGCTATGAGGAGGAAGGCCACTATCATATTTAAAGACCCAGGAAAAGGAAAAGTGTCCTTGATCCAAATATGCCGTTCCATCAGGGCCATGGTGAGGTAGAATCTGAAAAATAAGTGTGGGGTTAGGAAGAGTGAAGTTATGAGAGGTAATTATTCCCCCATCTGAAAGGGTAAAAGTTAAAAGTGTAGGTAGGGCTTGTCCTTGTTTCAGGAGCTGAGCTGGAAAGAATAAAAAGCATGACAAATATAAGGCCTGATGATTGAATCATGTTTGGGAAATTATAGAGTAAGGATGGGGAGGGCTGTGGCTATGTCACTATAAGTGACACAAGATCTTAGACTTACAGGAGTCTCATGTTTAACTAAACAGCTGAGGGCAGAGAGAACTAAGATAGTTATAGTGAAAAAAATAACTAATAGAATGTAAGGGATCAGGAACCACATAGGATAACAAAAATATGACCTAGCCTGAAAATTGTAGCTGTGGGGCCTTGGTGAGATGGAGGTGGGAGATAGGAGAGATAGAAGTGTGCCTGTCTCAGCATGTGATAACAACTTTTATCAATACACATTGGTCTCCCAAGTAAACTAAGCACTACTCTGGAAAGTATCCCCAGTGGTCTGTTTAAGGGCTGTGAGTAGTAAGCCTTTCTGCACTTTTTTTTAATCTCCTGAGTGAGCTTATCAGTATTTTACTAGTGGTAAACACAGTTTCTTTTTCTAAAATATGAAGGTGAATTACTTTGAATTTCAGTTGGTTGCAAGAGTCCGTTTGTGCGAGAACTGACTTCCTTACTATTTGTGTGTATTTTCACATATATGGAGGAAGAACAGACAAGTGAAGATCAAGTTGTGAGTGAGAAGCAGCTGCAAACTGTGCTTGGGTCTGTGGTGCTGGGAAACAGGTATGTTCACTGTTTTTGTACCTGCAACTTAGTCTTGACCTTGATGTGGTTTCTGATTCAAAGTGGCAGCTGAATACAGGGCAGGTTTCCTGTTGTCTGACCTGTAGAGGGCTGTGGCTGTTTACTTTTAGAAAGCTCAGTTCTCCCTGTTGCCAGTGACAGCTGAGAGGAGACAGCCACACTCACAAAAGATCCCAGATACCCTGTTCCCTGTTCAGTTCAGAGCAGCAGCATGTGAAAAGTGGAGAGCCCTGGACAGATGTCTGCCTGTCTGTCTCAGCCCTTGCAACAGCTCTGGGATACAGAGAAACAAGGCCATCCTTGACAAGCAGTTTACAGACAATTTTAATAAGGAGAGATTTAAAAAAAAAAAACATAGGCCAACCTCATATAACTTCAATATAAGAGCTCTGTAATAACCCATGTAGAAATAAATTTAGTTCTAACTGAATTTCATTAGTTAAAAATAACTGCAGAATCAAAACTCTTTGTGTGAGATGTTCTTCCCCTGTTGTGGGGATATCGAGTCACCTCTGGTAGTTGTTAGCATATAGATTTGTTAGGCCTGAAAGTCTAAATTTTAACCTTCTCTTTAGATGATTCTTATATGTATCCAACTTTGAAAATCATTGCTGTACAGAATCTGGCGGAAGTACTTGTTTAATACAAAGTTAAAAGTCTTGTAGTTCATTCATAGCTAAGAAACCAAAGACTTTTATATGTTGCTTGTAGTAAGAGTCTAATTGTTGTAGAGCTTCTTTTAATCCTCCCTTCTATGATGGGATCACAGAATTTCAGGAATGGTAAGGCAGGTGCTGGGGTTCATGCTTCAGAAACATACATTTTGAGAAGTTGACCAGTGGAGGTTGTACAGGAATGATGACTTTGAGCTTGGCTAATGTGCTGCTCTAGTGAAAAATTTATGTGTAGCTTTTTTTCTGGTAACATAACATTGTGGTTTTGTTGAAATACTTTACTAGAATGTTTGCATAGTATAATTATTAAAATTTAAGTTTCATCTAACTCAGAACATTCTACCTTGTAATGCATTCTATGCTAGATATGTGTATATTGTCCCTTTAATTATCAAAAGAATTGTCAGGTGGATTTACAATTTTTTTCACATTAGCCCTTTAATTTCCTTGAAAGCTTTAGTCTCAGAGGAAACTCCATGTTTAAGTCCATGCAAGTAAGTGATCAAGCTGATATTTTGAAGATACTAGATTCATTTTGAATATTTGGTATATGGTAATGAAGTGAATATTTGTGACATTGAAATAGAATACTATATATATTCTGAACACAAAAAATATACATATGTCATAGAAAAGCATTTTAATATAATGATAATCAAAGATGTGCCAGGAGATTTATGGTCATAATATTATGCTCATATTTAGTTTATATTAAGCATCTGCCTAAAAAATAATTATCACGAAATGCCATGTCTTTCACATGGTAGGTTCACCTAGCAGTGATACTGTTTTTTTCTCTGTCTCTCTTTCTCTCTATCTCATTCTACCTCTGTCTCTCTTTCTCTTGTATATATGTATATATATATATATGTATATATATATATATATACAATACACTTATAATATATATATATATATATATATATATATATATATTTGAGAGAATAAGAATAATACATATAACACATTAATAGACTGGCCTGAAATACAGGGCTTAAGCAAGGCTGAAGGGGGCTTCTCATCTCTCCCTCGTAAGTTGTTGGAACTATAGGCCTGTACCACCATTCCCAGGTCTTCTTTTTTGGAAGGGAGCCTGCATTCACTAGAAAAGTCTCATTCCTGTAGATTCTCCTGGCCTCACTGCTGCCTCCTACTCCCACCATTTGTCTAAACCAGGAGATAAAAAAGCTCATAGGTCATTGGCTGAGTACTAGAGCATATTTGAGTATGTGGTGGTCATAATAGCTATTGTATGTTAATGATCCAGAGACATATAGGATAATGTCCCTGATGAATATTACACTGAAGCAGGCAGGTGCTAGGGTTCATGCTTCAGAAACACACATCATGAGAATTTGACCAGTGGAGGTTGTACAAGAATGATGAGTTTGAACTTGACTCATAGAATGTCATTGCAGCAGCATAGCACAGAGAAGTAAATCATTGTATTTTTCTAGTTTTGTATTTTACCTTTTTCATGGTAGTAACTTGTAAATAATGAATTGTGTTGGTTTTAGCAATTTTTAAATGTCTTGGGTTGTACTGTCATGGCTGCCTGCATGATCAGAACCAATTCAAGCTGTTTACTTTTCATGGTTATTTTGACTTCATGAATGTAGTGAGTATAGTGAATAAGGTGAGTGAAGATATAGTGTAATAGTTTTACTACATGAATTTTTTAATAAACAGCACTTGGCAGCAGCATTCACTGTTTCTTTTTTTTTTATCATACCTCAAAAGACATGAAAGAGGACTCTTAGAATTGCTTTAGGGAATGGCAAGAATTATGGCGTAAGTATGTTTAAAGGAGGTTGGCTAATTTAAGAGGAATTAATGGCAGTGTGTCTTTTACTATAATGTTTGTTTTATTTCCTTCATTTTCTTTTCTTTGAAAAAGCAAAACAGAAAAAAGTATAGAAATGATACAGAATTTCAAAAAATATAGTGGGAAATTAACACTAGTTAATATATTGTTATCTTAGAAGTAGTTGTTCAGGTTACACGATCTAGGCACAAAAAATGATCAAACAATCAAACAATGACAGCATACACTGTTCTTTTTGATGAACTAACAGAGATTAGTAGTACAGTTATCTATCTTGCATACATATACATACATACATTTATGTATGTTTACCAACGTGCATATAATCATTTCCTTTCTTCTTTTTCTCCTTTCCTCTATCCTAGTTCTTTCCTTTTGAGCACTTTCTTTCCCCTTCATTATTACAATATCTATTGTACATTTTGGATCTTATTACTCTTTCAGTTTTTAATTTTTATTATTTCATACTAGGGAGACAATGCATTATTTATAAATGTGAGTTGATTTATTTCACTTATGAGTATGGTCTCAAGTTGCCACCATTTACCTATAAAAGCCTCAAGATTATCCTTTTTATAGCTGAGTAATATTCCATTGTATAAAAATGCCATATCTTTTTATCCATTCTGCAGTTGATGGGCATTTGGGTTGTTTCCAAGATTTAGCTATCACGAATTGTGCTTCTATAAACATGGGTGCACATACATTGCTGAGGCATGATATTTTCAATTTTTCTGGGAAAATACTCAGAAGAAGAATAGCTGGATTGAATGAGACTTCCAATCCTAGTTTTTTGAGGAATCTTCACACTGATTTTCACAGTGGTTGTACCAGTGTACACTCTCACCAACAATGGAGAAGTGTTCCCTTTTCCCATAGCCCCACCAACATTTGTTATCATTTGATTTCTTGATGGCAGCCATTCTTTCTGGAGGGAGATGGAATCTCAATGTTTAAATTTGCATTTCTCAAATGACCAATGATGTTGAATATTTCTTCATGTATTTATTTGCTTTTCATATTTCTCCATTGGAGAAGTGTGTGTTCATCTCATATGCCCATTTTTTGATTGTGTCTTTGACTTTGGGGGGTCTGATTTTTTTTTTTAGTTCTTTATATGTTCTAGATATAAGTCCTTTGTCTGAGGGACATCTGGCTAAATTTCTTTCCCATTCTATGGATTTTCTCTTCACTCTGTTTTATATTTTTTGAGACAAGTTCTTACTAGTAGTTCAGACTGGCCTTCAATTTACTATGTAGACTAAGTTGGCCTCAAACTCACAGTGATTCTCTTGTTTCAGTCTCCCAAATTCTGTGAATGCAGTCTTGTGACATCATATTTGACTTGTGATAAATGTTCAAAATTGGAACACTCATTTTATAGTTTGATCACTCATATTTATATTGTTATGAAACTGTAATTACAAAAGGGCTCTACAACTTTTCATCATTCCATACAAAACACTTAAATTTTAAGTATCCCGTTTCCTCCTCCTTCCAGCCATAGTAACCACTCTTCTAGTTCTATCTGGATGTATCTGTTGTAGCTTCCTCATAGTATTTGACATTCTGTCTGTTTTTTTTTTCACTTGACATTCTATCCTTGAGGCTCATCCATGTTGTAGTGTGTATCCAAAATGTCACTACATTTTTTGACTAGATAATACATGGTTTATTGCATGTATATAAACTATCTTTAATTCATTTGACTGTCAGTGGAATTTTGAACTGTTTCCACATTTGGCTTTTATGAATAATGTTGCCATGGTCACTGGTGTACAAATATCTGTTCCAATCTTTGATTTTCATTCATGTGTGTGTATGTGTGCTGTATATGCCCAATAGTGGAACTGCTGGATCAAAGGTTAGTCATTAATTTTTTGAGCAACTACCATGTTCTTTTGTATAATAAAACACTTTAAGTTCCTAAAGCAATGTATTAAGTATATATTTCTCCATAATATACTATCCTTTGTTTTCTTCTTTTTGTTATTGATTTGTTTTTGACACCAATCATCCTAAAGGGTATGATTTTGACTTGCAATTCTTGTATATGAGAGCAAATTTAGACTGGCAACAAAGTCTGGTAAATTCTTTAGTAGATAACATCAACTGAGCCTTTAAAATAGCCTTCTTTTCTTAGAATGTGAGTATAAGTAAAGCTTGGGTTATATTATTTTAGATAATGGTTACAGAAGATACAAATAAAATGTAACCTGAGCTACTGAGAAACATTAGCATATGATTATGCAACTAAAAATTTTGAAAAAGATAACCCAAAGAAACCATTTTGTAGTTTAGCTAGTCAGACAATTTCTTTGTTTGTTTCCACATTGTCTGATAAATATTTGCTCTGATACTGTCACCAGAATACAGATATTAACACAGCCACTTTATCTTTCAGTCTAGTATTCTCTAATTCATGAATTGCATATTCAAATAATTTCTTTGAAAATTTATTGTATACTAGTGATTAGTGTTGTTAAATTTGTTTTCATGTGTTATTGGCCATTTGCTTCTCTTCTTTATTATTATTATTATTTTTTTTTTATTTAAAAGAGAATAAAACAAAAGGGGGTAGTACAGAGCAGATCAGAAGAGGACAACATAGGCAACACAGTACTTTACATTAAGTCAACTGGACATCAACATTATCTAACGCCATATCTCTAACTCTGCTATAGTTGAGCATAGTTTCAATTACAATAATATCAAACATAACACAATAGTATAAAG
>PVJX010032699.1:0-20237 GCA_004027295.1 Dolichotis patagonum
GGTCTGTATCGAGAAGTCTGCCATGATTTTGATGGGTTTTCCTTTATAGGTGATCTGTTTCTTTTCTCTGATGGCTTTTAATATTCTGTTCTTATATTGAATTTCTGGGATCTTGATTATTATGTGTCTGGGTGTAGCTCTGTTTGGGTTGTAGGTGGCTGGAGTTCTGTATGCTTCATACTTCTGCATATCATTTCTTCGTTTTATGCTTGGAAAATTTTCTTTAATAATTTCTGTGAATAATCTTTGTAATTCCTCTGGTTTGATTCCTGCTTCTTCATTCACATACTTTATTCTTAAGTTATAGATCCTCTTGTCATCTTCCAGTCTTTGTGTCTTTACTGCCTGCTCCCTCTGTTCTTTGTTATCAATGTCTGCCATGCTGTGTGCATGAACTCCTAATACCAGCGGGTAGTGCGGGCAGTCAGGCGGTCGGAGCTGCGCAGGGAGTAACTCAGGGAGGCCACGGCGGCGGGAGGAGCAGGAGGTGGTGCCGCGAGCAGATGGTGCTAAAAAAGCAGTTGTATCATCTTGACCTGTTTCCATTACTTGCCTAGATTTTAGTTTGTCAGTCATAAATGAGAAAGTTGGACTGGACAGGGAGCTTCTCAAAGAAAAGACCCATGTCACAGTCGCTGCAGTGCTAATCGCAATAGCAGATACAAAGGAGATATTCAGTATTTGTGAAATAAATGAGCCAATGCTGTGTTTCTGTAGTCATTATCTCTTCCTAGTAGTGCATTAATTAAGAGAATGATCTGACATTCTGAAAGACAACTAGTCATAGAAATTTTTATTTATACTTTGCTACCACTACTTATACATCCTCACTGTTGTGTCCCTCACTAAGAGCTTGTAAGAAATTGTAGTTTTGTCTAGAAGTAAAAGGTCAACTCTTTATGGTCTGGATCCAATTCCTGGCATGCTGTTTTGTATTAGGAAAAAAAGTAAAATATTAATTAAGTCCCAGTGAAGAGAAACCAGTGGCAAAACACAATAAGACAGGAACAATAAATTGTGGAAGAATCCTGCTGCATATGTTTAATGCATATCGTTTATCTTTTGTCCTTATATCTAAATCCTACTAATCTATAATGGCCTGATTACAGTCTCCTCATGAAGTCTTCCTGGCTTTTTATACTCAATCTGAGTTTCGTATAGTGAATATTTTGACCATTAATTATATTGTTTTCAGACTGCTCCAAATGATCTCAATCATAATGTCAGTTTCTCCATGCAACTCTCCTTTCTTATGATTTTCACAAATGTTCTACAAACCTTTAACAATCTTAGGCACATGAAAAATACCTTTTTTATTGTGGTAAAATGCATGATACCTGAAATTTATTGTTAGTGACATTTAGTACATTCGCAGTGTTTGCAACTATCACCATTATCCAGTTTCAGAACATTTTCATCACTCCAAATGGAAACCTCATATTCATTAAGCAGTCACTTCCCAGTCTTCCTTCTTTTAATGTTTGGCAACCGTTAATCTACTTTTTGTTTCTGGATTTGTCTATTCTGGATATGTCGTGTAAATGGAATCATACAATATGGGATCTTTCATGCCTGATTTCTTTCACTTAGCATAATGTTCTCAAATTTCATTCACGTTATAATGTGTTCAGTACTCTCTTCCTTTCTGACTGAATAATATTTCCAATATATGGATGTGTATACTACATTTTGTTTATCCATTCATTAGTTGGTGGACATTTGGGTTATTTCGATTTTTTTGGTTATTTTATATATTGGTGCTATGAACATTTGTGTTTTAGTTTTTGTTTGAATGTCTGTTTTCATTTCTTTTGGGTATATACCCATGAATGGAATTGTGTTGTATATTTCTATTTTCTTACGAGAAAGATAATGTCAATATATGTATATATGTATATATATGTATGCATATATATAATCTTGTACTTTACTTTTTTTCACTTAACAAGATATCCCGAGAATCCTACTAGTACTTAGATATGTTTCTTATGTCTCTGTAGCTGCACAATATTCCATTGATGGATACATTATACTTTATTCAAATGATTTCCTTGGATGCACTTTTATGGTGGACCCTCGAGTTATGACTAGCCTCACATGCAAACAACTTGGATTATGGCCAGAAAGTTTAGGTTTGACTTATAACCAAAGCTCTGAGTTATGACTCAAATGCCGGCTGCTCATACAGTTGTAAAGACTTGTGATGCCAGAAAAGTGTATATGAGTCTATGTAAGCATCAACCTGACCCCAGAAGTGTGTGTTTGTCGACGCGATTTTGGTCAGTGCTTTACATAATCGCTATGACCATTGCTATCAAAATGGCCCCCCAAAAGCTAGAAAAGAAGTGAAGGAGGGAAGGGAAGGAAAAGAAAGCAGTCACTATCAAAAAGAGCAGTGTTAAGCAAAGACAGAAGCAGACGACCTTAGACCAGTTTTCAGTTCTGAAAAGGTTGAGACCTAGGGAGCCAGAAGCAGGTTCTCCAAGGAGAGAAAGGACCCCGGAGAGCCAGATTCCTGACTTCATGGAATGGGACTCTCCTTCCAAACAATAACCACCTTCCATTTCATCCCCCCTTCCTGCAAGCCAAAGATGGCAACTTGAATGGTGAGTACAGTATGAAATTGTTGTTTCTGGTTAGGCAGACATATTTTATAACTTTTTGGTGAACACAAAAAAATTATTGGTGTTTCTGGTAAATTATGCACATTATGCAACCTTTTTTATTATGAAAAGGTTAGTGAAGGGGTGCTGTGGAGGTTCAAGCGCATTACGGGTATTTCCATTATTTCTTATGGGAAAAATAGTCTTGAGTTACAACCAAGGTGTGTTACAACCAGCCCTCATGAATGAATTGATTTTGTAAATCAAAGACCCACTGTATTGTTAATAATTCACTATTACCAGTAGTGCCACATTTGGTAATAATGTGCATGTGACGATTTCCTCAGGGAAAAGTCTTACAAATGTGATTGCTGGCTCAGATTGTTTTGTTAGACATTGCCAAGGTCTTCTTAGGAGTTATCCTATTGTACACCTATGAGCACTGTCTGTCTGTTTCCTCAAAGCCTTGCTAATGGTGTGTTGTCAAGCTTTTGCATTTTTGCCTTTCTGCTGTGTGAAAAGTGGTGTCTCAGTATAGTTGTGTTCTGCATTTGCATTTGTTTCACTCTTGAAGCTGAGGGTCAGTTCATAAAAATTAACTGTATATTTGTGTTCACTGCTCAGTTGTTTTTTTTTTTTTGTGGTCTTAGGGATTGAACCCAGAGCCTTTACACTGAGCTACATCCCCAGCCTTTTTTTAAATTTTCATTTTGAGATAGGGTCTTGCTAGGTCATTAAAGTTGCCCAGGCTGGGCAAAAACTTGCGGTCCTCTTTCCTCAGTGTCCCACAGTGCTGGAGTTACAGATGTGTGCCACCATGTGTGACTTTACTCTCTTGTTGGGTATTGCTCTTTTTTTTAAGTTCTTTATATCAAGGACATACTTATCAGGGAAATTGGTCCTTTCTTTGTGTTATGCATTGAAAAACTTTTTTCTGTTTTTTTTTCTTCTTTCTGGAATAATGGAATTTATCAATCTTTTTTCTAAGTGGTTTTTGAATTGTAGTTAGAAAGATTTGGTTTTGTTGTGTTTGAGACTGGGCCTCACCATGTAGCCCAGGCTAGCCTGAACTCTCGGTGATCTTTTGCCTCAACCTCCTGAGTGCTGAGATTACAGACATGTGCTGCCACCATACCCTGCAAAAGATTTTCACTATGCTGAAGTTACAAAAGAATTATATTTTTAAATGAAAAAATTTTTTTGGTACTCGGGATTGAACCCAGGGCCTTACAAAGGTTAGGTGAGCACTCTACCCCTGAGCTACCTCCCCAGCCTTAGTTTTATTTTTAAAAATTTCATGTTAGTATTTATAGTTCTACTTTACAAATGGCTAGCCAACACTAATTTAAAAGCCCATCTTTTCTACAAGTGATATAACTTGCCAGCCTTTTTATATGCTAATTTACCAGAAGTAATTGAGTCCTTTTCTAAACTTTATTTTCTGTTTCATCTGATCTATGTGTTTGCCACTACCACATATTTTAATTATAATTTCTAGGGTTTCTTGGAGATTGATTATTCTAGGATAAATCAGCAAATGAGATTAAAATTGTCAGGAAAGTTCATAGGTGATTTCCAGATGGCCATAAGCTATGGTAAAAGTTTGCTTTTAATGAGGAAATGTCTCTCTGATGTTTAGTATTGATATGATGTATTACATGTGTTCAGTTGTCCTGTCAGATTTGGTATAAAACTAAGGTATGATCTCATGAAGTCTCTTAGGCTGATCTCAGATTATCCCTTTTTCGGTGGGAAAAGCAAGAAACAATGCAACTGTCCTAACTTTAAAAAAGCTTTTTATTCATAGTACCAATAGCAGTTAAATAGTAATACCTAACTCATCCTGATATTTAACTTGTATTTTGTCAGTTTTCATAATAACATTTGGCTCAAGTTTTCTCAAATTTAACTTAGATTCTTCCCTGTGTACCTTGTATAAAATCCCATTTTTATATTATTAATTTTTTTCTTTTAAAATTTTCATATACAGAGAACAGGTGGCTAGCCTTTTAGTTTTCCATTTTGATTTTGGGCTGGTGCATGTTTCTAAATGATTTATATTCCAATAGGAAAAGATGGTAAAACATACAACAAAGACAAGAAGAATGTAAAGAAACCTGCAGTGACAAAACCAAACAATATCAAGTCAATGTTCATTGCTAGTGCTGGAAAGAAAACTGCAGATGTGAGTTTCCTCATATTTTGGCTTTTCTTTTATAAAATGAACTTAGTATTTGATTGTATAGCTAATAGGTGCTTAGTACATACTTGAATAGTATTTTACCAGTTTCACTAAGTTGAATTTAAATTTCATGAATTTAGACACCTATTTAGGCACCTAATTTAGGTTAGAACTGGTGAGATAGAAACAGAAATTGACAAGATGAATTGACAATGTTTAATTTCAGTGGTTAGGAGGAAGATCATGGAATGAGGATGAAAATAAGATGGTGAAGGTCATAAGCTTTTTTTTTTTTTTTTTGGTACCAGGGATCGAACTCGCAACCTCGCACTTGCCAGGCAGGTGCTTAAGCCACTGAGCTAAACCCCTGGCCCGAAGGTCATAAACTTAAAGAATTATATATGCACAGATGGTCGTTAAAATCTTGTGAATAGTAGATGAGAGCACTCAGAGTAGGAAACAGACAAAAACTGGTTACGTTTTTTCCTTTCACAGATGTGTGTGATCTCATTAAAAAATTTAAATACAAGACTTTTTCATTTTACCTTGTTTTCTTATCTCTAGAAAGCTGTAGACTTGTCCAAGGATGATCTGCTAGGTGACATTCTACAAGATCTGAACACTGGGGTAAGTAAATCTCTGAAACTTGTGAAATATGCAGGGAATGTAGGCTGAAGAAACAATTCAGTAATTGTACAAAACTGACTGTTGCTAGAACTAAAAACATTAAGGGCAACACTAAAACCCCACCAAAAATATAAACAAAACAAAATCTTTAAATTAGTTCCTTCTGACCATTTTAGGTGAGTAGTTTCTGGTTGTTACAGCTGTGTTACTATGTAGATAGAGCTGTGTGGGTGTGTGTTGGAAGTAGTAGGAATATACCCAGGAGTCAGTTCTGTGAGTGCTCACCACTTGTGTTCAGTTGCTATAATGTATGTTCCCTAAATAGATTGAAGCCTGTCAGTCTGTATAATCAGCCGTGAGATCCTCATCTTGAATGCTGATTGGGAATGAGAGAAGAGTCAGTCAGCTACCCCTGATGCAACTCAAATAGGCTTAGCAACACTGAATTTGAAATTTGGTCATTTCTCATAACAGCTAAGCTCTTAGAAGTATACTTCTAAGTGACCATTGATTAAAATGATTAACACCAACACTATGTAGTTCTATCTTGATAGTGTATAAGTGTAATATTCTGGAAGGGTACATGAAAGACTTTAAATTTTAAAAGGAAAAAAATTTTGTGAGGGGTGGATTCAGTATCTTCTGGTTTTCTAGTGATTTCTGTAGTGTTGCTATAGTAACTGCAGTGCAAGAACATAAGATCCTATGGGGGGAGAAAAAATGCTTTACTTCTTGGGCTTTAGTGAGTGAGGAAATGTACTTTCCTGTTATGTGGTAAACCAAACATGGCAGTAAATGTCTATCTTACCCTTCCTTTAGACACCTCAAATAACTCCACCACCTGTAATGATACCAAAGAAGAAAAGATCCATTAGAGCTTCACAGAATCCTTTCTCTATGCACACCCCCAAGGTAAAGTGTATAGAAATACACTGTCTTGACTTATAGTTTTGCTTAAATTTATTTTGTTGTTTTTCTGTGAGTGAAATGCTTTTGAATTTGTTTTGGATCTTTATTTTAAATTAGGACTGCCATTCAACGTATAGTTTCATGTATTTTAAAAATAGCATGTACCTGCTTTTTTCATAGTAAATTTTGTAGTAACTAGTATGTGTTTATTATAGGTATTACAACTGTGCTAAATGCAATAATTTTCCTCTGGGAAACAAGTATTTTTTTGTAAACCTAGGTAACAGTAAAATAATTGAAGCTGTTACATTAATAATATGTAAAATCTTTTTATAAATGGGAACTGTCATTATCTCTGGTCAGGGTAGGAGAGTTGCATATTTTTAGTATGCAGGTCTTAACTGACTAAACATTTAAAAATGTTTACAGGTAATTCCTTCAGGAAAAACTGCTTCCCTTGCCCCTAGTAAGGAACCTCCATTAGCTCCTGTTCTGCTTAAACCTGCTAAATTTGCTGGTAAGTCTGGTATTGGGCAGAAGTGCAAGTGTTTCAACTGTTGCTGTCACAAACAGAGACCCTGTGATAGGAGGATGTGGGGGCGATTTTGAAGATATTCTGTGACAAGTCTAAGCGTGAAAGATTTGACTTCATAGCAGTACAAATTGCATTCTAATGCAATTTGAAGATTAAAGGGAAATGCAAACACAGTAGAGGAAAAGGGATATGCTTGTACTTCAGTGTTGTGTCCATCCTTGTGCCCTGTGGCACTGGCACATGATGGGGATATGTGACGATACCTACAGGAGATCTGGTACAGCCAGAGCATCCAGAAGATGAGCAGGAATCAGGGGCAATGGAGTTTGAAGATGGTGACTTTGATGAGCCCCTGGAAGCCGAGGAGGTGGACATGGAGCCTGTGGCTGCCAGGACTTGGGACCAACAGAGTGAGCCAGCAGAGGGGGCGAAACACAAGGCAGATCCTAGGATGGGGACGACGTCCTGCTTGTAAGAGCATTTCATGACTTTTCTGGACATAGCACTTCAATTATTCTGTGAGTATTGAAAGGTTTTTGAAAATATGATTTCTACAGGGGAAGTGTTCTCCCAGATATCTCTTGTTGGGACATTGATCAGGAAGACGACAGCAGTTTCTCAGCACAGGAAGTCCAAGTGGATTCCAGTCACCTCCCATTGGTAAAAGGGGCAGATGAGGATCAAGTGTTTCAGTTTTATTGGCTGGACGCTTACGAAGATCAGTACAACCAACCAGGTAATCATGCATAAGGTAACCATATGCCTGTATTATGGAGTAGTGCCTTTTCCTTTAACTACTTTAGTGATTGTAATTGGCACAAACTTTGCCCTCACTTATGTGCATTGTAGACGAACATGTACTCATTCCTTACAAAGTGCGTGAGCTACCTTGATAGAGAGGAGCTGTAATATGAATAATTCTTAAAGATGCTTATTCCAAAGATCAGTTATATGAGGTTTAGGAATGTGTGTTTGTTGTTCACCACTGATGTATCTGAAGTCATAGGAATGCACTTTAAAAGCAATCAGTTGTTAATTTATCACTCTGTTCAGCAAATTGGACTACCTGTTTCATGTCAACTACCAAGATGGAGTAAAGAAGCTGGATAAATTCCTGACAGTGTAATGGAGCTTATATTTCAGCAGAGTGGGAATTGGGGGGATTGTCATTAAGATAAATTTCTCAGTGATGTAAAGGACTTTGTATTGGAGGATGGCCAGGGAAAGCCTGTCTTAAGAGATGACTCCTGGGTGAGATATGAGGTACATACAGAGCTGAAGAAATGACCAATTAGCACCAAGACCTGACAAAAGAGAACTGGAGGCCTGTGTGGTTGTAGCATAGTAATCAAATGACAAGTTGGTATACAGTAAAGTTGGAGACAAAGGCAAAGGCCAGATAATAAAGGACCTTAAAAACCAGATCAAGGAGTTTGAATCTTATTCTAGGAATCCACTGGTCTTTATAGAGAATTGGCTGCGTGTGTGTGTGCATGCCAGTTCATGTATATGTACATTTAGAGGAATAGCCTGGAACTGGGTAATAGGGAAATAGGGAAGCCCTGGAGATGAGCTGGTCCAAGGTAGAGGTGCTTATTGCTTGGATATTGGTGGCTGGGGAGAAGAAACATGAAGGCATTTTACCTGTATTTTAGCAGATTAGTTGATGGGTTGATGAGGGTGGTGACAAAAAGGAGGAATTAAGACTGATTCCTAACACTATGAGTTTTGTCTTACAAAAAGTCAGGAGGGAGTTGGAGGAAATGATTGTCCAACAACAGCAACAGCAACAGCAAAACAACAAAAATGCTTTCTGAATCTATAGGGATGAGCTTCCAATAAAGGATCTTGTGATTTCCTCCTTAGACAGGGAAAAGTCAACCTAAGATAAGCCTAGAATGCCCTTGTAATGGCAGAGATGGCTCATTCCATTTTGAACAAAAATAACTATCAGAAAAGGCTCTCCTTGAATTGAACATGTTTCCTATATTTGCTTGTGGACCTGTCTCTGGAATCAAATTGAATGTCTTACTGTAGTTCTTCAATACAACTTTTTACAAATTTAAAATTCACCTGTGTCTTAGTTACTTTTTTACTCATCGCTGAGACAAAATACCTGATGCCCAAAGTTGGGAAAGGAAAGGTTTATTTCTTACAGTTTTTGAAGGTTTCAGTCCATACTCAGTTGGCTCCAAGGCAGGGTGGCATGGCGGGGCCGCAGTTCATGGTGGCTGCAAACTGCAAGCTGGAACCAGCAAGAGAGAGAGACCTTCTTCCTACCATTACATCACATCCTGGCTCCACCCTCTAGGAGGGTGTAGCACTGACACCACCAATCCAAGTGTTAGACAATGAGCCAATCACAAATGCACAATGCAAATACATGAGGCCTGGGGGCCACCGACATAGACCATGACAACTTTCAAATAATTTTTTTGCTATTATAGAAACAGTGGTTGGTTGGGAGGCTGAAGCAAGAAGATAATTGCACGTTTGAGGACAGCCTGGGCTACATAATGAGTTTAAGGCCAGCAAGCAATGTAGTGAGACCCTGTCTCACAAAATCAGAAAGGAAAAAAAAAGTGGAGTTTCTATTTTTTAAAAAAATCTTTATCTTCTCTATATGCAAAAATAGGCAAAATAATTTTGTAATAACTCACTTGTTTTTCTTTAAAACAATCCCTGACAATTTGGCCCTGAATGACTTAGCTAAGGATATAAAGATGACATTTAAGTAGCTGCCTCTCTGTCAGTCCTGGGGTTCTTAGCCTCTTTCTTTTATAAGACCAGGGGAAGAACTTCTCAGCTTTGTGGAACTGAGGTGTGATAGGCAGCATGATGATCTTCCCAAAGATATATATGCACTCAAACCTGGAACCTGTGATATGTTGCCTTACATGGTCTCTTGGTTACTTTTCTCTTGTTGCTGAGACAAAATACCCAACTCCCAAAATTAAGGAAGGAATGGTTTATTTAACTCACAATATATGAGTCCATAATCAGCTGACTCCAAGGCAGGGTGGCCTAGCACAGGGGCAGCACTCAAGGCAGCAGAAGACAGTAAAGCAACGAGAACAAAAAGTGGGGAGAACAAGCCTTTTTTTCCCTCCCTTATGTTGTAAGCAGCCACCACCACCCCCCGGCCCCAGGGCAAGTATAGCAATCACAGCATCTTGTGTCCTGTTGCACAGGCTGAAGATGTTTACAAAGTAAGTACCCTGGCTCCCTGTTTAGTCTCTTAGTTAAATTTCTAAACTTCACAAGTTGACACAGTGTATCAGCCATAACACATGGTAAAAGGAACTTGAGATAAGGAGGATATTGAAGTACATGCAGTAGAATCCTGGGTTCCTTATGAAAGGAAGGATCAGAGGCCAAGACAGAGTTGTGACCTTGAAGCACAGGTTCAAGTAATGCAGGGTCAGCAACCAAGGAATGTGGATAGGCTTTGGAAGCTGGAAAATGCAAGGAAAGGGATTGTCCCCTGGAGCCTTGAGAAGTAATGCAGCCTTGCTCACCCATTGGTGCTTCTGACCTCCAGAACTCTGGGTCATAAATTCATGTTGTTTAATCCTTTACAAAAAAATCCTGGAGGCTGTCTAGTTTCCTTTTGTGCCTCTTTGAGCCTTTCATTGTGGGACTGGCCATGGTAAGATTTGTTGGTTAATATAAAATACAGTATATACCGTTAAATAGACTTGTCTGAATTTAGATCCCTTTTTGGATCACAGTATATGTAAACTGTATTTTTCAAGTGGTTTCCTAGAGGCTTCATCCAATAAAAATAGAGTACATGTATGTTAGTGAAGCAAGTTTATGAGCAAGAAGGGTGTTAACTATCAGAATTCTTCAAGATGAGATTTATCTTCAAGATAATTGGGCATTGACTTTAATTGTAAAATTGTTAATGAAGTATTAGTACTAACATGTTTTCTCTTATCAAATATGTGCATACTTTTGCAGAGCCACTAGAGTAGCATGCAGCCATGTGCTTCTTAGGTAAAGACAGTCAGAAGTGATATCTTAGGCTGCATTAGCGGGGCCAAGATGATTTGGTTAGACCCTCTTACCTCTGACTGCTTCTTTGTTCCTGTCTGCTGGAATATAGGCTAGAAAGCATATTACATGAGCTGAGCAAAGGATTTCTCATTGCTGAAGCCAGGGCTGCTCCAGGTGCTGTTTAAATCATGCATCTTGAAGCTGTGCAGCATGGTCAGCTTTCCCCTCACCATGCTTTGCTATGTCTGCTCAATGCTATGTTTTATTTATTGTCTTGGTTAATGGTCCCATTAAAACCAGAAATCTAGAAAGAAGCCGGCTTGATACTCTTATCCTCACTTCCGTCACCTTAATAGTTTCTTTCCCCTAAAGGAGACAGCCTTATCGCCTCACAGCTGCCACCCCTGAGCCCTTCTTGCCTACTGCATCTATTGTGCCAGCCTCCTTCCTAATGAGTGTCTCTGCTCTCATCCTGTCAGAATGATTGATTTGAGGGGTAAATCTGATCGTACCATTTTCTCATTTAAAAAAATCTTCAGTAGCTGTTGCCTGCAGCATAAAGTCCAAGCTCCTTAGCAAGGTATCTCATGCCTCCTGCTGTCCATGAATTTTTGCCCAGTTCACTGTGTGTACTTTGCTGCTCTTTATACCTGTGTTGTTATATACTGTCTGCCCTTATCTGCTTATTTTTAAAGGTTCAGTCTTGGTATAATTTCCTGGGAGTTTTCCTGAACCTCACCGTGGGCCTTAGCCTTCTCTTTGTTACCCCCATCATACCTTTTACCAGTGTAGTGTTTATCATAGTATTTTGAAATGATTTGAATCTGGTTTGCTTTTCCCGAAAGCTTTTAAGCCTGGAGGACTGGGATTTTTTTTCCCAGCATCCAGCACAGTACCAGGTGCATAGTAGGTATTTAATAAGTGGTCTTTGAAATAAGCTGCACAATGATTGACAGTCCTATAGAGGGATATGAAAGGTTTTACAGAACTAGAGTTGCAATCACTTTCTCCTGAAGCCTTATAGCAGTAAGAGATAAGAATGAATAGATAAAGAAAATATGTGTATGCACAATGAGATATGATTCAGCTATAAAGAGGAATGAAGTTATGCCCATTGCAGAGAAATGGATGAAACTAGAGATCATCGTGTTAGGTGAAGTGAGGCACTCAGAAAGACAAGCATTGCATGTTTTCTCTCATGTGTAATCTAGAAGAGGACATGACAGTAGAAGAGAGGCTATTAGCAAATGCCACCATGCCCAACTCAATTTTTTTTTTGCAATTGAAAGAGTTAATCTGTTACTTGTCTGTCATCCAGAAGCTAAGGTAAAATGAAACATAAGTGTCAAAGAAGGCCTCAGAGATCATCTAGTTACTTGGGACACTGAGGCTCCAAAAGATAAGGCCCCTGGCTCTTTGTGGCAGAAGCCTGAGCTTCTCACCCTCAGTCCACTCAGCTGTTCCATGGTACTGCTCAGATTATTTCCCCTGCAGTGGCACATTTTTCTGTTTTTGATGTCAACGGGTTAAATAAAATAGCTCTAATCTCAGAGGGTTGAGCAGTTCCATCATGATAGTAGGTAATGATCATGAGCTTTGGTGAAATCAATGCTGCTAATAGAAGTGAAGTACTCCCAAAGACCCCGTTATTGTTTCTCACTTTCTTACACATTCTGAGTCAGTCAGTTGTTGCTGAATGTGCCATAATTATGAAAAGAATCTTACTCTGTGCATATGGGAAGATATCCTGTCTTCATTATGACTTTTTCAAGGTTGAATAATCCTGACTGCACCTGGTTTCAGCTAGTAACTTTGGGAGGAATGTAATCTTTGTTTACCATGATCTTTTTGTGGCAAATGAGGCATAAACAGTGTCATGTGTTTCATGAAGTATGATATTAGTTTGACTGTAAAATGAGCTATTTGAATCTTTGAATCCAATATTAGGGTCTTTATTTTTCTTTTCATGGAATTTTATTTCTCCATCTTTAACTGTTGTCAGGATGACTTCTAATTTTCTGAGCTATGGTGTTTTTTTTTCCTTTAAATCAGCCCCATAGTCCTCCCTTCCCTTTTCCTTAGCTCGCTTGCATCTATCACCAAACCTGCTAAAAACCACATAACTCTTTAAGAATTTTAATCATCTGCAGAAATGATGATCTTATTTTTACCCCAGAACTAGTGACAAAAGAAAACACTCATGAGCTGTCTTGTGAAATGGGTAATTGGCCTTATGAACAGTGGCTTCTGGATGTGTCAGAATCTTCTTAGTATCTCAGATCAGTAGTCGTGTTGAGTGGTGGTGTTGGTTACCGCTGTCTTAATTTATGGATTCTAGGATTTTGCACTGATCATTTCTTGGGTTGACTATCAAATTTTTGGAATACTTTCTTTTCTGGTACTAAGAATTGAACCCAGGGATTTATGCATTACAAGTTTGTTCTTTGCCACTGAGCTATACCCTGCCCCATGGAGTCCTTTGTTTTTTTTGGAGTGGGTGGTATACCGGGAATTGAATTTAAGACTTCATGTTTGCCAGGGAGACGCTGTGCCGCTGAGCTATGTCTCCTGCCCCTGGAATCCTTTCTTGATGGCTAGTCTTCATGAACAATGACTTGATGTCTCAAATGGCATGTTTTTACTTTGTAGTGTATATTACTTAGGAATCTCAAAAAGAGTGTCTACTGATTTGGTTACCAAACCATTCATTAAACTGAAATAGAAGGGGAAAGGAATATTATAAATAAAGAACAAAATAAACAGTAGATAAAAGGAAACAGGGAGATAGATCTTTATAAATGAGAAGGGGGCCCAAGGGATGGTTGGTAGGGGAGGTGTGGAGGGGAAGGGAACATAAAAAGATGATGTTTCATGTACATGTACCCACTGCCCATAATGTAATCATTATGTATTGCAAACATGTGCTAATAAAACATACTACCTAGGCAGATATATTAAGTAGCTTGTGAGGTAGGAAGGGTGAAACATTTTAGTCAGAGACCAATTATGAGATATTTTTTATTGTATGGAGTAAGAGGAGATAAATTGTTTTGCCCAAATACAATTTTAGATAAAATTATCAATGTGTCACATTTATCCAATAATATGAATGTTTTTATCAATATATACAAGTGTTAAAAATTTAGAATCTTAGATTTGTAAGTTCTCATAAGAGGCTTATATAGCAGATTGGTTAGAGAATAATTTGCTTGTTTTGTTTCTTTTAATCTGGTTAGTGCTAGTTATAGGAAAAGTGTTTATACCACATTGGAGAATTATTCTATCCTCTTTCTCCTGGTTTTAGATTGTACCATTATGATAGTATATGACCACTGAGTTTTAGGAAGTAGGTGACAGATGTGTATGTGCTGTCAAAATGAATTATCATGAAGGCATAAATGTATGGATACATTCAGTGAACCTTTATATCGTCTCTTTAATTTGAGGTAATTGAAATGTTTCTTTTCCTATGATTTTCTTTTATTCTTTTAGGTGTGGTATTTCTGTTTGGCAAAGTTTGGATTGAATCAGCCACCACCCACGTGAGCTGTTGTGTCATGGTAAAAAACATCGAGCGAGTGCTGTACTTCCTTCCCCGTGAAATGGTAAACGTTTGTGATTAGCTTTTAGTTCTCAGTAATTGTATATGGCACTCATTGAGTGTTCTGCTGCCAACTTTGTCCTTTAGTAGGGTAGCAGATCTCCACTGCCTGCCCAATGACCACTGATTATCAGCAACACCATTAGAGGTTGGAAAAAATAGAGAAATGAAGTAGAATTCAGTTTTTTAATGTGTTAGTATAGAAGTGTCTGAGTTAAAAAACGTAGTGCTGTATTTTCCCTTACATTTCATTTCCACAATAATCAGGTTTGGGACTCTGATCTAAAATGTGAAGTGGTGGGCTAGGCATGGTTGTCTACCCCTGCAATCCCAGCACTTGGGATACTGAGGCAGGAGAATTGCTGTGAGTTGGAGGCCAGCCTGGGTTACATAATAAGTGAGTTCAAGGCCAGTCTGCACTACATAAGGAGATCCTGCCTCAATAAATGAATAAATGAATGAAAGTATGTAGAGTGGCATTTGGGCCAGTTTTCATGCTTTTGCTTCATAGGCAGCAGTAACATTCTTTCCATGGCTATTTAATAAGGTCATTTATATTTGTTCTTCCTTTTTTATTGAAACTTTTATTAACATTTCTAATCCTCTCCCAATGCCAGCCCTCCCTATCTTAGTTTAACTGTGGAGCTTTCTTGGTCAGGATTTATAATACTTTACTATTTTATAGACTTGATCATCTTTTATCTCTGATTTACTTTAATGATACATTTTTTGGGACTACTTGTGTCTGTGAAGTCATCAGTAAAACTGTGCTGTTAAGTGTTTAAATGGGTGAGGATGAACACTGACGTAGACTTGAGTTTCTGATAATTGAGAAAATCTTATATACAGATAACTTTTTCCTCTTTCTTCTCTTCATGGGAGAACAGAAAATTGATTCAAATACAGGAAAGGAAACAGGAACTCCAGTTACAATGAAAGATGTTTATGATGAATTTGATGAGAGAATAGCAAATAAATATAAAATTATGAAGTTCAAGTCCAAGGTTTGTATTTGCTGGTGAATTTATTTCTAGCTCTCTTTATGGTTTTTTCATTTCCAGATTTAACAAATGATTATATAGCTACTTCATGCAAAATGCCTTCTCTATGGCTATAACTCATGGAGTGGAAATCTTATAGGTACGAATGTAGAAATATTAAATTTGTAAAAATGGGGCTGGGGATTTAGCTCAGCGGCATTAAGCGCCTGCCTTGCAAGTGTGCAGTTTTGAGTTCGATCCCCAGTACAAAAAATAAATAAATAAATAAATAAATAAATAAATTTGTAAGAATATTTTTAAAACTGCTTATAAAATAATGGTTATGAATTGAATGAAAAAAAAACTCATAGCAAATTGTTTCCTGCTTGCACATGTCATGTACTTTTATTCTAAAATGGAGAAGAAACTATTATTTTATTTAAATTGGTTATTGCCAATTCATTTTGATTGGATGACTAAGAAGGCTTTTATCTTTAAACACCAGGGACTATGATGATATTTCATATATATAGAGTGCAAAACTTGTGTTCATAGATGTATAGTAAATTGTCTTGATTTTTTTAAGATACTAATGCCTTTGACCATAATGGATGGAGGTTGTAGCCCACTTAAAATACTAGTTATTAACAGTGATTGCAATAAAGGAAGATTGAGTTACTTAAGATAAGGTTAGCTATTAGAGCCTTGAATTGTGACTAACGAGTCACATGCTTATAATTCCAGAAGCAATGCACAAGGCCCTGGGTTTGATCCCAAGCACTGCAAACAATCATTTAAAAAAAATCCAGAGGTAATGTGGTATAATGGTGCAGAAACAGGTGCTGGGTCCTTTTAGCATTTCATTACTGGTATTTTATTTCTAGTTGAAAGGGAGAAGTATGCCTTTTTGACTTTATTTACCTTAGTGTGTGGGCACCATGCTAAGATATCTGATAATCAAATGCAGGAATGTATACTGTATTGTTTATGTAATACTGGTCATGCAATTTTTGAAGTTATTGTCTTAATAATTTTTACAATATTTACTTACCCAGAAAGTGGAAAAGAATTATGCTTTTGAGATACCTGATGTTCCAGAAAAATCAGAGTACTTAGAAGTTAGATACTCGGTAAGTCAAACAAAAGAGAATTACTGGATTTTAGTTGAGAATGACATTTTTCTATTTTTGAACTTTCAACTGGCTTTCAATTAGGAGTGTTGGCAATGCTCCTCAAGCCCACAGTTCATTGAGGTGGACTTGAAGTAATGAATAATTGAAATGGATAAAATTAATTTAAGTACATGGACTACAAGTTACACTGTCTTTCTCTGCTTTCAAGTATGCATCTTTAAGTTAATAAGTTGTAACAGCACAACTGTTCGTCAAGTGGAGTGAATGTCACATGACAGAGTTGGGCATCATTAATCTGTTGAAGTGTCTCTTGTGAGCAGTAGAAAGGTGAGAGAGGAGTGTCAGTAGCATTGCTATAGTGCTGCTCTTGCTCCTGTGACAGGCAAGGTCGTTGCTGCAGGGTGTTAATTAACTGGACCTTAACCTCTTTTTACTTCTGTTCTAGTGTTTTGATTCCATGATGTTGGAAAAGGGAAACTTTTAAGAAACATTTTTAACAGTGGTGATGACAAACACCATGGACCTATTTGTAATGAGTCCCACTCTGTTGCCTTCATTCTTCTAATGGAGTGGTACTTATTTGGCTATTTATCAGTGAGGCATGCACAGCTTTGGACAGAAATTCTCTTTAGGGGGAGCTTCTTGGCCTATTTTTCTTCTAATGGGTGTCATCAAGATGCATTATTTTGTCATTGTGAATTGTTTTTGTTTCCTACTGTGAATTGTTTTGGATTTCATTTGTGGCAAATTACATTTCATATGTATCAAAGGGGTTTCTTCTGATGCTTCATAGAGAGGCTTTTGTTTATTTCAAATATAGACTCTTGAAAATATGAAGTAATGGTTTAAACAAAAAAGGTTTTTTTTCTTTTGTTTTCCCTAGGCGGAAATGCCACAGCTTCCTCAGGATTTGAAAGGGGAAACTTTTTCTCATGTATTCGGGACCAACACATCCAGCTTGGAACTGTTCTTGATGAACAGGAAGATCAAAGGACCTTGTTGGCTTGAAGTAAAAAATCCACGTAAGGAAAAATTTGGTCATGGTGCTAAGTATAGATTGCTGATAAATGCATTTATTTTAATGTCTAGTTTCTTTTTTGTTTGTTTATTTGAGGTTCTCCTGAGTATTCAGAGGGAACACATTTAGAATGATTTTTTTCTCTAATGCTTGGCAGTTCAGTTGAAGGGAGGCGTTGATGCAGGCAGCTGTTCAGGGCCCATCATTCATTATGCTGTTCTTGCATGTGCTGTGCTTCTGACCTGGCTGAGATGGTGCAGCTGTTCTATTCAGTGAACTGCTGACCTTTAGAAGGGAGGAGAATCACTACCCCATGTGGATAGTGCTTGTTTGGCTTGTTACCTGATATTTTTCAGCACTTGTATCTAAGACACTATGTTTTGTCTTCATAATTCTCTTTAAGATGTTTTATGACTTCTCTAAGACAGTGTTTTGTTTTTTTAAAAATCCTTCCTTGTGTTGTGGATTCTTTGGATCGTCTTATAAAATCTATATATCTTTTCTTACAAGAAATGAGTGCGTGTATATACACATTTGCATACCACTGAGTAATGTGGCTTATTTTTAATGAAATATTATGTCATTCTTATTAGAGGATAGGATTGAGGAATATTTCAGTTAATCACAGATGTCATAATTATAGTACTTTTTCTTTTTTAGTAAACAGATACTGATGTGTTGTATCTGTTCTTTTTCAGAACTCTTAAATCAGCCAATCAGTTGGTGTAAATTTGAGGCAGTAGCTTTGAAACCAAACCTGGTGACTGTAGTTAAGGATGTTGGGCCTCCTCCACTTGTGGTGATGTCTTTCAGCATGAAGACAATGCAAAATGCAAAGAACCATCAAAATGAGGTAAAAAAAAAGTTTTGTACCTGTTACCTTAGATACAATAATTACCAAAACTTACATGGCTTTTATTTAAGAGAAAATTGTTCTTTTGGCAGGGGAAAAAATACTAGTTCACTACCAAACTCCAGTTTGGAGAATGATTTGAATTTGTCTGGCATTGGGCAGTTTTTTTGTAAGGCTGTAAATTGATGGAAATATTTTGGTTTTTGTTTTTCAAATGTTCACACAGACTAGTGCAATGAATTGCTTGTACTAATAACATATATTTAGCAGTTAGCAAGATTGTATTTATTATTTATCCCCATTTCCCTTTTTTCCCTCTTAAAGCATTTTTTTTTTTGATTACTGGGGATCGAACTCATGACCTCACACTTGCCAGGCAGGTGCTTATGCCACTGAGCTAAATCCTCAGCTCTCTTAAAGCATTTTAAAGCTAGTCTTAAACGTGTCATTTTATCCCTATGTACTGTCATTGTATCCGTATATACTTCTCTCAAAACATGCACATTTCCTTATATAATACTGATAATACCTAATAATATTAAGTGATTTTTTTGGATATAATCTACAATCCTTAGTACATAAATTAAATGACTGCATTTCTCACAAATGTCTTTTCACAGTTGCATCAGGATTCACACATGATTCACAGATGGCCTTTGATCTTTATGTCTCTTGAATTTCTTTTGAAATGGGATTGTCTCACCTCTAGCCCCTAGAGTTTTTTTTAATGACATCAAATGATTAAAGAATTGCTGAGAGTTTTCTCATAGAATGCCTGATTTCCTGTATTTGTTTACTGTGTGGTATCGTTGAATGACCTCTGTACCAGACAGTGGCAAAGAATGGCCTATGAGTCAAATTCACCCCACTATCTATTTTCATGAATAAAATTTCATTGGAATGCAGCATGTCTTCAATTGCTTTTCCACTGCAACAGCAGTCTGATTGTTGTGATAGAAACCATATGGCCTACACAGCCTAAAATACTAACTATTTGGTCCTTTACAGAAATGTGCTGATGCCACCTCTGTCTCATATTTTAGCGTGTTCTAAGTTCTAAAGGATCAATTAGATTTAGGGTCAACTTTCTTTTTTTTTTTCCTTTTTTTTCTTTTTTAATTTGAAAGAGAATAAAACAAAAGGGGGCAGTACAGAGCAGATCAGAACAGGACAACATAGGCAACATAGTACTTTACATTAAGACAACTGGACATCAACAGTAGCTAACACCATATCTCTTACTCTGCTATAGTTGAGCATTGTTTCAAATACAATAATATCAAACATAACACAATAGTATAAAGCCATGCATAGAGTGAAAGAATTACAGGGCTTTCTGAACCGAATAACAGAAAATGATCAATGGGTACTATAATATCTCATTTTTGATTAAAAAAAATTTTTGTTTGAACTATCATACATATTCAAATTCCAATAAGACACAATGTGATAGATAGAACCAACGGTAGTAGAACAAAAAAAGTATGGTAGGACTTCTAAGAAGGATGATATTAAATCACCAATAGCTGTCATAATGTTTTCTTCAAAACAGCTGTTCATATCATCACGTATGATATAGTCAAACAAAACAGGATAAGACCATTCCAACTGATGATTGAAAACTTTGAAAGACTTCAAAGCTATGAGATGGGGACTCATGCTTACCATAAAGTCTTATATACTCTTATCAAATCTCATACTAGGGAGACTATATGGTATTTACCCTTGTGAGTTTGGTTTATTTCACTTAAGAGAATGGTCTCAAGTCGTGTCCATTTATTTATAAATATCTTGATG
>PVJX010032700.1:0-20235 GCA_004027295.1 Dolichotis patagonum
TTCTGCTCTTGGATCTGTCTGCAGCCCGCTGGGCCGAGTCTTGGAGAGCACCTCCTGGTGTGGAAGGAGTCTCCTGGAGCAGATGCCTGTACGCACCACCTCACACTGAGCAATTCTGAGGGCACCAGATGGAAAGGACACAGTGCTCAGCAGTGGCAGGAAGTTGGTGGCTAGGGTTGCACTTCCCGCTTTCCAGAGGCTGAGGACAATTATGCATTTCCAGCGCAGATTGTCATCACCTTTCCTGTCCTTGGCAGGGGCTGTGAGGAGCCATCCCAGGCTTGGCTCTGCATGCTGGTTGCTTAGCTTCCTGGGTCCCATGTCTCACAGGTTGGCTGCCATTGCTCCGGCAGCCAACTCCCAGTGGGGAAAAGTGAGAGCAATCTAATTGCCCACCTGTGGGGTATGGTTCAGCCCACTGTGGTGCCACAACCCCAAAGGTCGATGTGAAGAGCTGTTGAAAGAAAGATGTTCTATCTGGGCATTGATTCCCCACCCCTGGACCTGGGTGAATTGGAAAGAGACCTGTAAAGTGAGACCCTGCATGATATCTCCTACTACACCTGCAGTACCATGTGTAGGCACGGGCACAGCAGAGGGGCTCCGGCTTGTCACCCTGAGTGTCTCTGGGGACAGAATGGGGGCATCAGGAATGGGAGATCCTGCCATGTGTCATGCTCAGAGGTGAGCATCTCCAGGGCATTATTACATTCCATTCTTGTGCTGATCTTAAGGCACAGATGAGGAAACTGAGTTATGGAGCTGTTGAGCAAGTTGTCAAGTTGGGCTGCTATCTCTGCCCAAACTCTTAGGATCTCTCAGGTAAAGGGGTGTTTGGCCTTGCTCCCTGTACACTTGTGTATACAATGGGGAACTTACTTATTCTTCCTTGAGAGAGGAAGAGAGGGAGAATGCTCTGTGACATAGCTACTGCATGCTTCTGAGAGGGTACAGTGATCAGGGAACCCCCTCCAGCCCTGGCAATGGGGCAGGAGAGGTCTGGGTTCTTCAGTTAGACAGTGTAAAAAGCATGGCTTGCACTTTGCAAGCATCTCTGGGAGAGGCAGCACGTGTTAGGACTCCATCACACTATAGCATGAAATAGATAAAACGTGAGTGGGAGAGATATGCTGAAGGAATAAGAGGAGTTGAGGAGACCATGGAGTGGGCCTGGGGTTCTGGCTCTTCCCTTTGGATAACCTGATCTTCATGGAAGATCCTGACTTCATGGAAGGGGCAGACCCTGTGCTCTTGAGGGTGCTGGGTGAGGGCTTCCTGTGAGGTCTTTACACATCTGTACCATGTGATGATTCAGTCTGAAGTCCATTCTAGCAAATCTCTCAGTAAGCTACACATGACGACAGTGCAAATAATGGATGTTTAGTCAGTGTTGATTTAGGAGCCAGGCACTGACCTTAGCCCATCACTTCTAAAAGTAATGTGCACATGATTCTCTTGGGGTCCCAAGTGCCTCTGTAGGTCTGGGGGGGTCCCATGGTCTTGCATTTCCCAGAAGAGCCCAGGGAGGCAGAAGCCACCGGCAGCAATGAGGGAGTGGTGAGTGGAGTGGAGAGGAGGTCCAGGTGTGGGTCGGGGAACTCACAGCTGCTTCCCTCTCTCCCAGGAACCCCAGTCCTGTCACTCACTTCACAGCGGCTATAAATATTAAATCAAATCATGTGTGTGCAAACTCTTGGCACTGTGCCTGGTGTATAGCCCTAGCTTCCTGACTGGTAGTGATTATTTTATTAATATCTCCTCAAAGCCTCTCAACAATCCTAGGAGCTTGGTCCTGCGATGCCCTTTATTTGAAGAATAAGAGAGCAGAGACTCAGGGAGGTGAGGAGACCCTGGGGTTCCTATAGTCACAAAGCTGCTTGGCAGACTCCTGGGGCTGATTGGTCTCTGAGGGGACCATTCTGTGCCTGCAGAGGCCTTCACAGTGTCCCCACTTTGCCTGACACAGTCAGTGGAACCCTCATCAACCCCAGCCCTAGCATCCAGCAGTGCCCCAGATCCGTAAGGATCTGGTAACAAATGCCCCAGGAGATATGGCCCTTGGAGGTGACCCTCTGATGTGACAGGCTGCTTCCCAAAGCATCTAGGGGGCATGACATTGTCACTCAGGCCACTGAAGAGTTAACTGGGACGTGAGTGGTATCGGAGAGAATCTTCTCTAATGTGGTGACCAAGAGAGTCACATCTTTATTTTGCTTTTTAAAAATGCTTGAATGGTTCCAATTCCACTGCTATTCAGTTCTTTGAAATTTTGGGGGCTGATATTATATATTACTGCTTGTTTGAGTTTGGTGCTCTGAAATCGCAGCGTTTTTCATTTTTTTTAAAAAAGAGATGTTGCCAACACCATCTTTGAGTATGCTTTTATTTGCCTTCTGGTATCTCCGTGTAGCAGAGCTTCTGGAGAGGGGAATTTATGATTTGCAATCTGTGGCCATTTCTATAGCGCATTGATTTGCCAACAGGGTTCACCTCCTAGTCTGTCTTTTTCCTGCTCGCTTCCTTATGTTTGACTCATGTTTATAAAAAGTCTTTTTATTTATTGCCGAAGCAGTAGGAGCAGCTTCAGTGAAATCACAATGACCTCATTTAATTATTTGTGAAACCCGCATTCTTATTCTGTTGGCATCATTTTGTGTTTAAGGAAATTAAAGAGCAAACATCAGATAATTGATTGAGCATTTCCAATGTGCCACGGTGGTTTGTTTCTCTGAAGGCTCCAAACATGTCTTGGAGGTAGTTTATGTCTATTTCATGTCCATTTCATGAGTGGGAAAACCTAAAGCCTAAGTCTCTATTTCAGGTCCCACGGAGAGTAAGTGGTCGGCATAGAATCTGAATTCAGAGCCTGGAGAGTTCAGCCTTTCTGCTCTGCTAGGTGGGACAAAGCAGCCAGGAGCCTCCTGGCGTTGCCGGATCCCCGAGTTTGCGCCCCAGCAGCCCGCCTGCCTGTCTGCTCCCAGCAGGCTCCAGATGCAGCACGTCCGTTATCTGGATGCTCTATCTGCCTAATTTCACACTCCAACTGCTGAGAAGAAGCTGGGTTTCCAGAGCTGCGGAGACTCAGCCCACATGACTTCATTTACTCTCGGGAGGAGGAGGGGGCGGAAACAGTGAGCTGTGGCCACTGGGGTGGTGGGCTGCGTGGCTCTTGGGTATGCTGGGCTGAGTTAGATGCAAGGGCACCTTGGCTAGGGCTGCTGCCCGCTACCCTGTGCTGAGGGGTGCTGCCTCTGGAGCTCAGATGTGCCTCATCCAGCCCAGGCCTCGGAGGCAGTGTGGTGACTTCACTGAGGCCAATGAGACCTGGCCCTGGGTGCTGGTTAAGCATCAGCTTTGTGGATTGCTTTGGTGGCAAAGTCCTGTAATCCCAGCACTCCCAGAGGCTGGGGCAAGATGATCCTAAATTTGGGCCTAACCTGGGCAATGTAGTGAAACATTGTTTCAAAATAAAAGTTACAAAAGGGCTGAGGATGTGGCTTAGTGCAAAGGCCCTGGATTCAGTCCTCAGTACTGCAACACACACACACACACACACACACACACACACACACAGAGTTAGGAAACAATTTAGACATAGAATAGAGGGGCACTAGGATCATTTGGAGCAAGTTGCTTAGCTTTTCCAAGCCTCTTCTTGTCCATCTGTAAAATGGGGATCAGACTACATACTAAGCCCCAGGGTCATCTGAGATGTTGCCTTTGAAACTTCCAAACTGACCTTCATTGCAACATATTTGTGGGGTGTTTCAGATTATAAATCAGGCACTGGGAAGGTGAAACAGGCAAGGTTTATTCTCAGAGGGCCTCAGGTACAGTCTAACAGTTGTACTGGTCAGAAATTCTTGGGTTACAAATGATAGAATCCTGAACCCAGTTTCTTAGTTGAAAGAAAATTTTATTGGCCCACATCATCAAGATGTCTGGAATCACCACTTCAGATAAAGCTGGATCTAGGGGTTCAACCAGTACCTTTAGGACTCAAGTTAGTGTTTGCCCTCCTTTTCCTGTTCTCCATGGTTGTCTTGGTGCCCTGTGCTTTTAGTTTCTCAGCTCTGCATCCTGCAGGAAGCAGTGCCATGTGTGAAGCTGCTCCGGCAGGAGTCTTGGTTCAGTCTCCCTGGCTTGGACTGGGTCATGTGATCACGCCGTGTCTGTGGTTACTTTGACTGGCCACATGGGGATCACAGGCTTGGTGCAGGGGCCAGGGTGGAGTCACTTTACCCCCGACAGGAGCAGAGGGTTGGGAAGGAAAGAGCAGCCCTAACCCGATCCTGTGGGTGCAGTGGACAGTGAGACCGGTGAGTGCGGTCGGTAGAGGCTCTGCTTTAGCTGAAGGGGAGGCCCCGGTTTGCAGCTGTAACTCTGTCGTGGGTAGAAATGTGCAAGTAAGGCTTCTAGAAACAACATTAAACTGGGTTTTGAAGGATGCGCAGGAATTTTCTAGGAAGAGAAGGAGAGATCCAGGTAGAGGGACAGTAAGGGTAGGGGCCGATGAAGAGCCCAGGCACGGAGCACATCAGAGTCGGGCCCTGACGGGGATAGGGAGACGCTCTAGGTTTTTGAGCAGAAGACAGATTTGATAGAGATGAAATTTGTGAGAATTTTGGGAGAAAGTCACAGGAAAATAGTCCTTCACATACAGAGAGAATTAGAGACTGGAGCGAGTGGTTCAGTAGCCATGTGACTTGGGGCAAGCTCCTTACTTTCTCAGTGCCTTTGCTTCCCCTTCTTTAACTTGTGTTCACCCCGCCCTGCAGGTGGCACCAGGGATTCTTGGGCTGACCTGGGTGGAGGTCTTAGCCTTGTGTCTGGCCCAGATGTAACCTGTAAGTCAGACTAAAACACAGCCATGCTTTGCTATCTCCAATGTACTGAAGAAACCAGTTCCATGGAAATCAACAGGTGTCACCACAAAAGAAGAACAGGACAGCAGCAGTGTTTTGATAAATGCCAGATTTAACACTAATTATGGCTGTGTTGTGGAAAATATGTGTTGTGTGTTTATTTGGTGTCTGGCTCTGTACTTTATGTTTTGTCTTATTTAATCTCAAGACCAACCTGCAGGTTTAAACAGTAGGAAGTGACAAGGACAGAATTAAAAGCTGGGGGTGACAGGAAGCTGTTACTTCCTGTGCCCCTCCAATTATTTTTCTCCAGGACTTCTCAGAGCCTTTACTGTTTACACATGCACAGAGAACTCCCAGTTTCCAGGTGGAGAAATTACACAGTATTTCCCCATGGAAGCACATTGAAACCTCCTTCGACCCCTACTGCAACTTTTGGGATAGGAAAAGTGTACTTGGAACAGAAAGTTACTTGAACAGCAGGAGTGGTTTGGAAATAGGATAATAGAAGAACATTCCCTTTGAGGAACCACACACCTTTCTGTCCTTTAAATTAAGTGGATCAGCTTTCTAGTGTGACAAAGTGGTGTAGACACTGGGAACCTCTTCTGGACTTGGCTGGGAGGCTCTTCATCACCCGTATCTGTATCTGTTTCTGTGAGGCTACTATTTTTCTGTGCATTTGTAGTCCTCTGCTCGGGAACCTCGTGGGCACTACCTGTCGAATGGGCCACCTGCTGTGACACCTCTGACCCTGTGCTCAGCACTGATCCTATCTGGTGTCTGTAGATCCTTCAGTCGGTTGGTGCATATCTGTAATCTCAGCACTCTGGGAGGCTGAGGCGGGAGACTCACAAATTTCAGCTCAGCTTGGAACACTTAGCAATTTAGCAAGACACTGTCTCAAAATTAAAAAAAAAATTTTAAAGGATAGGGACATAACACAAAGGCCCTGGGTTCTACCCCCAGCATCCCAAAAATAAGAGGTAAACTCGACTGATGACAGGATGGTTGTCTTCTGCTGGGGAGATGCTGCTGGCAGGGGTGGGATACATCTGCAGCAGCCTGGGGTGCTGAGTTGTGGTTTTGCGGTGCAGAGGGGAGGAGATCGAGCCCCTTCAGTGTGTGCTGCCAAGGGATGAGCTGTGCTTGTGGGATTGAATACTGGGAACCCGTAGAGAATGTGTGAGGTTTCAGAAGATTCTTTCGGTGCAGGTGGTTGGTGATCACTCAGGAAGAGGTCAGAGCTGCCAAAGGAAAATTAAACAGGCTGAAGATGAGCAATTGTAATATGGAAAGAGGAGTGGGAAGAGGTGGGCTTGGGCAGCCTTGGGGGATCCGGTGGCCAGAGGGTAGGGTAGAGGACACCCGGCTTCCTGCTCAGCTCTTGCCTGGACTGTTCCTTGTGCCCCGGCTCCTGATCTGTCTTCTTCCCCCAAGTTCCCTCTCTAGCCTCCTGCTCTTTGCAGTTGGTTCTTGACTCCCTGACTGTCCCCCCACCTGGAGAACCCCCTTGTGACTGTCTTTGACCAGGATTCCCCTCGCCCTTGCCAGGGCGGACCCATACACATCCTCCCTGCCACGTGGCCACCTCCCAAGGCTGGGAGGCCAGTGGGCTAGACCTTTCTCTAGGTATGGCAGCCATTGGGGTTCCTCAGCTCAGCCCATGGTACTCTCTCCACATTGTCACTGTCTTCCTTCTATGAGCATCTGTCTCTGTGTCAGAATTTTCACTTTCCAGAAGCACCCATTCATATTGGATTAGAATTCTTCCTAAGCACTTCTTTTTAACTTTGCCATCTACAAAGACCCACTTTCCAAGTAAAGTCACTATCTCAGGCACGTATACACAGACACCTTTTTTGGGGCCACGATTTAACCTCCAGGGCATCTTTGTGGGTGTGATTCTGTATGCCACACCAGGATGAAGTCGTTTTGAGACGGTGTGGAAGCTCCCTCAGACCTGAATTTTTCACGCGTTTGGGGAAGAAGCCAGAGTGACCTCCTAGGAGCAAGAGGAGCCCATGTTGTACCCATCTTGGGTTTTTCTGGGGACTTGTCCCTAAGCTATACCCAGCAGGAGCTTCCCAGGGACCTACGTACTTTGCTCTGATGCTCCTACCTCGCCTTGTCCAGAGGTCATGTACCCTGGTGTCGTTTACTTGTTTGTAGCATGCGTGATGCTTGCTCCTGTTCCAGCATGGCATATGTGTGGATGTGGAGACCCCAAGATGGGTGTGAGATGTCTGCAGAGAGATGGCGAGAAGGTGCTGGTCATGGGAGCACCCAGATGGGTGAGGAGTAGGGCTCCACAGCAAGCAGCTCCTAGCTTGATGAAAATGGACTCTGGTCCATTTCTGTTCCTGCCTTGTCCTAGGCTTCATGTTGGCTGGGTTATGGCTGTTCTGAGTCACTGTCCTCAACACTGAACCTGATGCCCAGTTCCCCTGAGAGACAGCAGTAGCAGCTTGGTGTGTCTACCCGAGTCTGGGTAGGCTGACCAGGGTCTGCTGAAACCAACCCTTTTCTGTGCTTTAGTCCTATCCCTAAGTCAGTACACAGATACCTCTTGTTTCTGAGTGTGACCAAGTTGGAAATGTGGACGGGGAGCTATCTGATGACCGGGACAGCCACTAGACTGTCATTGCTGACAAATGGCTCTTCCCATGAGCTGGCACCTGGGGTTCATCTGGCTCCTATGGCTCCTCTTGGAGCAGAGCTGACCCAGCATTGGCATTGGGATGACACTTGGTCATCCTATTGAGTTCTGGAGCAAACCTGTCACTTTTTCCAAAGAAAGGAGGATTTTTGTCTATTGTTAATTATTGTAAGATAAACACCACACAAATCTTAACTGTTTGGATGATTTTTTAAGCAAACGTGTTGGTGTCTTGCACATGGTCACTGTGTTGTGCAATCATCCTGCACACATCTCTAGCCTTTCCCATCATTCTCCTGAACAGAACTGTGTGCCCTTTAGCAGTTACAGCCCCTTTGTTCCTGTCTCTGTCCTGGTGATCTCTTCCCTCCCTGAGAACATGCAATGTGTGTGGCCGCTGGTGATGGATTCATAGAATACTTGTCATCTTTGTGTCTGGCTCATTTCACTTAACACACGATTTTCTTTTAACAAAGTTTTCCAGATCTTTAGCCTTTCTTTAGCTCACTGATCTGCCTGAATTCACTGTGATCCCTGTTACCTTGCCTCCATGACATGATCTGGCTCTTAGCTCTGTGAAGACTGGCTGCTTTACTTTCCCTTGGAAACATATCAAATCTGTCTTTTCCCTGCACCTCATCTCTACTTCATCTCTTGCTTGGATTGATGCAGCACCATCCTAACTGAGTCCAGGCAGAGTGATTCTCCCAAAGCTTAACCTGACGCTGTTGTCCTCTGCCTCGCACCTTTATTGGCTCCCTGTTGCTCAGAGTCTCAAATCACACTGCTGTTCACACTTTTTCCCACCTGCCTTTCTAGTCTGTGTCTTGCCAGGCCCTCTTCCTTTCCTTTAACTTTCAGCCGCAGGAAACTCTGCCAGTTTTGGAGCATGGGTGTCTCAGCCTGATGTTTGTTTTCGACTTTGTAGCCATCTCTGCCTGGTGTTCTTTCATAGCTCTTATCTTCATTTGTGCATCCTTCAAGGCATGGAGACTTCACTGTGCCCACACCCTCCTGGAACTGGGTGCTTCTGCTAGATTCTGGCCAGTGTGATCACAGAGATGTGTTTTGTCCCTTGGTGTGGAGGGAGACTGACTCCAGAGGGCATCACTGGCTGATGAGATCATGGGCTCCAGTGCTGCAGACTTGGCGTGGAATACCCAGCCCTCCCCTGGCCAGGGACGAGGGAGTCTCTGCTACTCTCGGTGTATACAGTGCTTCCATCCTCTGAGGACTGTACCTGTGTGACCTACTCTCCTTGGTGTGAGCCTTGACCTTTTCTAACCAAGAGATGCAGCAAAGGTGACTGGATGCCACTCTTGTGATTGTATTATGTCATGTGAAGCCATCTCTCCAGGAGCCTTGCTGTCTTCCCACTGCTGGCCTTGAAGAAGCAAGTGGCTGTGAAGTCAGTGATCATGAGGAGAAGCCATGTTGACAGAGGCTGAAGGCAGCCTGTATCAGGGAACCTTCAGTAGGACACAGAAGCTCTCAGCCCTTCTGCCACAAGAAAAACCTGCCACCAGTCTGAGGGCCAGACTATTCCTTGCTCCAGCTTCTGAAGAGAACCCCACTGTGGTGAGATGCTGCAGTGGAGAACCCCTTAAACCGCGCCTCTGCTCTTCTCACCCACAGAAGCTGTGTGGCACTAAGCGCGGGGTTTCAAGCCCTACTGTGTAGTAACACATGTTGAATCCAGTGGGCATGCTAAAGTCTGCCATGAGTAGGTCCTTCTGATTGCAAAGGTTAGAGCAGGCAAAGCGTGCAACGCAGTGCCACATGGCAAGATGCATGGCGGTAGATGGCATTGTCCCCATGACTGCCACTCCTCCATCTCCCTTGAACTTAGCTGGAGTGGAGAACCAGGGTGGGCTGACAGGTTGGTGGGTAGCTGAGAGGTGAGGGAACAAATGATCACCCTCCACCCAGGCTAAGCTCCTCATCCCAGGCTCCACTGGGTCTCACTTTAACTTGAAAGCATCAAAGATAAATGTGATTTCCATTTAGTTGGAACATTTTATTATCTCCTTGAAGTCAGGGACCTCCAGCAGAGAGAAAAGATTGATTTCTTCAGCTTGCTTGTCTCAGGGCATTTTTACCATGATTTGTAGAAACTCTTGACTGGAGAGGAGTTTGAGGATCCACTGTGAGTCCTACAGACACTTCTGGATTCTTCCCTCTGCCTGGTCCTTCTGAAGCCAGAGCAGTCTCCACCTTTGAGGATCTCAAGTCATGCACCTTGTGTGGCTACCCCTTCCCAAAGTGCAGGGAGCTCAGCAGGGACTTGTGAAGGTGATCAGCTCATGCAAGGGAAGAAACAAGACAAGCACAGACTGTGGCGGTCTGCTCCTTAGACCCACCCTGGAGGTGATTCCTAGTCCCTGGCAGAGAAGGTGGAGGACTCCCAAGGGCTTCTCCTGGCAGAGAGGCACCTACTCTCCTTTCCCAGTGTTCAGTACATCCCAGAGGCTCCATATGCTCACTTTTGGAGATAGCAGCAACCCTGTACCCTGTGTATTCAGAGGGCACTGGGACATCCTTGAACTTGGTGCCCCTGTCCTAGTCTATGAAGGATGTGTGAGCTTAAGGCCCAGCTCCTATAGTCCAACAGGGAGCAGGTGGTGACAGTGACCCCATTGTGAAGAGTCCTGCTGTAGACACTGGTTGTATACAGGGAAGTCATTTCTGAGAATGAAACACAGGTGAACAAACTATCCTATCTCTACAGCAAATGAAGGACAAATAGAGCTAAGAGGGACCACATGAGGTCGCTCTACTTTCTGTGTCCATGATAAATGTAACAAATGAAGTGTATGCCACTTCCTAGGGAGCAGAAGGTTGTGTCTCTATCACTGCTGGTGTATGATGGGATTGGTTTCTCCATGTTTAAAGTGGGTGTAGTGTCTCCTTCTCTTCTGGTGTTTATTCGGTGAGTTCTGTGTCCCATAATATTGTGTGCTTGTGTTTGGTGAACAAGACAGATGAGATCTCTGCTTCTTTGGAGCTCTTGAACTGGTGGAAGGCCATGTTTAACAAATGTTTGCCCAGGGAAGCATTTAATGGCACTTGTGGTTGCTGCTAGAAAAGAAGGTCATGTAAGAGCTTGTCACAGGAAGCTTCTGTCTGGGCGTAGACCAGTGATGGTGAATCTTTTAGAAATCGAATGCCCAAACTGTAGCCCAAAGTCCACTTATTTATACAAAGTGCCAATATTACAATTAAAGCTGAATAATGAGTATTTAGAAAAAACAACTCAGACATTAGCAACTTTTGTCCTAAAAGAAAAACAAATAACCTGTGTGCCTTAGGTTTGCTACCACTGGTCTAGACAAAGGACAACAGCGAAGTCTTTCCCTCAGGAACAGTGCTGCTGAGACCCTTAGGGTGGCAGCTTGATGGGTGTGTGTGTGCGCACATGGTGAGGTATGTCCCTGTGTGCCCATGCATGCTGGGAAGGAGGAGGAGATAGAAGGGCACCTGTGCTAAGTGTCGGGCACACTTGGAGCAAGGGAGCAGCCAGAGGGCAAGAAAGAAGACGCTGAGGGCTGCTGGTGTCCTGCTGGCTGGGGGTCGGCAGTGATGCCTGGTGCAAGGACCACATGTGGGACAGCTTGTGGGGCTCATTTCCAAAGATCGAGTTGGAGTCTGGTGTGGGTGAACTTTTAAGACACAGCGCATAACATCTAGGGACACTGCTACCTGCTTTATTTCAACCGCCACAGCTTGGAAACAGAAAGATGGCTGTGATGTGGCTGGCTCCTCTCTCTGCTCTTGGCTTTGTTTCATCTCTGCCACCTTCTGGGGCCACAGTGAGGGAGCACTGTGAGGAAGACAGTATGTGGGGCCTTACTGTCTCAGGCTTGATGCCCCTTTGTTGAAGACCCTTTACTCAACAGTTGATGTGAATTAACTGCTTTGGGTTCTAATCATTCTCAGCTGTGTGTGTCAGGGAAGGAAAAGGACTCCAATCCTAGGTTCAGATCTGACTTCCTGTTTCCTCATGATGGGGTAGATTGCTAACCCACTCATGGCAAACTGTTAAAAATCATTGATTTTGAAGATCAAAAAGAATTGATTGTCAACAATTTTGTTTGGCTGATCTTAATATTGGTTTCATTTTTGATAATGAAGATCCATGAACCCAGCTAGTCTGAACAAAAGCTATGTCCTTGACAAGAATCTCTTATCTAACCACATGATCACCCTGTTCCCATCCTACCCTCTGCAGCCTTCCCACACCGGGTGCTTGCTACCTGGAACCCAACTTCTCCCATTGCTTGCTTCTTCCTTTTTGCATTTATATGTATTTCTAAAACATGTACTTAATTATGTTTCAAAACAAAATTAAGACTTCATCATATACATTTTTTTTATCCTGATTGAAAAATGTCATCTCTTTGCAGGCCTGTAATCCCAGCACTTGGAATTACTGAGGCAGGAGGATCGTTGTGAGTTTGAGACCAGCTTGGGCTACAGAGTGAGTTCAAGGCCAGCTCAAACTGCATAGCGAGACCTTGTCTCAAAACAAAACAAAACAAAACAAGCCCACCAAAAACCAAAAGCAAACAACAAATATTTCTGGAACATATCCTCTTCTCATTAAAAAGTCTTCAAAAATACAAAATTCGAGGCTCATGTATTATTCTATCTTTTGGTTGGACTATAATTTATGTACAATGTTCTCTTCCAGTGGGGCATTTTTGATTGATTTTTCTATTCCAAATAATGGAGGATTCTCAATATATTTCATTAAATTGCTTTTAAGAAAGGATGTAGGGCTGGGATGTGACTCAGTGGCAGAGCACCTGTCTTGCACATGTGAGGACCTAGGTTCCACCCTCAGGACTACAGTCATGCAAAAGAGAAAAAGTTGTAAAAGTGATGTTGCTCTTTGCCTTTTCTTATGTTCCCCATCCCCAACAAGTCTTAAAATAGGTTGCTAGGTGGAGAGAGGAAAAATGCTAGTATTAAGCATATTTTCCTGTATTTATTTACCATTTATATTTTTCCATGAATTCTCCCTTAATATCTATAGCTTATCTTTCTAGTGGGGCATTAATAATCTTCTTATTGATTTGGAGAAGTTCTTTATATATTAAAGAAGTTGCTCCTAATCTGTCATAGTTAGTGCAGATATTTCCCATGCTTGTCATTTCATTTCTTCCTATGATTGCTGAAAGAGAGATGGTTTTAGTTTTAGGTAATCAATGTATTTCAGGCTTTTCCTTGGTGATTTTTTTCTCATTGATTTTCTGTTTAGAAATGCCTTAGCTGTCTTAACATCTATGAAGAATTCATCTGTTTTCTTCAACGTTTTATACTTAGTTTTTAGTTTTAGATCCTAAATACATTTGGAATTCATTTTGATGTAAGTATGAATCTCCACCTTGACGTTGTTCTAATAACCAGTGCTAGAAGTGGTTTTGTATGTTTCTCTTCTTCATCAACTTATGCCTCCTTTAGCATATGATGAATGTTCTCATGTGTACTGTTGTGTGGCTCCAGGATGTCTAGGCAGTGACTTGGTCAATTAGGTCTTGGCTACTGAGTGTCTGGATGAGATCTTGGCCACCTGATGAGGCAGCACCTCTTGCCATTGCTCCTCTTCTGCAGTCAGCACTCTGGCATTTGCCTGATCCGGAGCACTATGGGATAATTTGATCAGAGAAATGTTTGTCAGGATATTAGAAATTTGATTAAGGCTGGCATAAACTTATGAATTGATTTGGGAAGAATTGACTTAAAAACATATTTAGTCCTCCCATCATGGGAAGTTACAAACTTATTTTCTTATGTAGTTATATATAACCATTTCTTGTTAGTATTTTGTTTTGTCTGTCTGTCTGCCCATCTTTCTGTTTTTATTCCTATTGGGAATGAACTTCTCCATTCAGTACAAGTTGATGCCTTGGTTGGAAACAAAAAGCACACAAAACTGAATAATTCAAAGGGGTTTTTATTATTGGACTCTGTATTGAACTGTGATAGAGGTGGTACTGGGAACCTGTAAAGAACTGGAGGGTCTTCAGAGGACATTAACCATCCCTCAGGTTGAAGAAGCCAGAGGAGGGAGCAAAGACATAACTTGCAGGGGAAGGTGGCATGGAGAGGGACTCATGATGAGCTAGGACATTTGGAGACACCCAGCCTGCTAGATCAACTCAGGAAGGAGGGAGTTGAGGATGTGTCCCTTCCTCCCATGTAGCTAGTGCTTCCCATTGGATGGGCCAACTGGGAGCTCTAGAGGCCTTAGGCCAGAGAGTGAGGGAAGGGTGGGTAAAAGGGGCTTACAAGAGATACTAGGGGTAAATGGAAGATGTCACTCCAGCACCTTCCCCCATTATACTTTCTTCCCCATGGTTACACCACGGGCATCATCTGCATAGCCAGAAACAATGAGCACACCTTCATCCTGTTATCCAAACATTTTTCCAAGTATTTGCTTTCTGAAGAAATTTTCAGTGGATTCCCTTGGGGGCGCCAACCTTATAGTCATGTGATCTACCAGTAATTGCTTTGTCTTCTGCCTCCCAATGTTGTGGCTCTTATTTTCTTCCCTGTTTCTGTCACAAGAGCTGAGCCTTCCTTAAAATATTATGTTGTTTGAAAGAGACTCTGTTAAGAGCCTTAATTTCTGCTCCTGAGACTCCTAAAAAATCTGTAGGTTAATGTCTCTGTTTCCTCTTCTCTTCATCCCTTTTTGTTCCTCTCCCTCCTTCCAGCCATCCATCTGGGAGAGATATACTAAGCCTAGTGTGTGTATGTAAGCACTGGGCAGTTCTTTAGTGAACAAGAGAGACAATAAGTGAATAAAAATGAACAATAAAATATTACAGCAGCATTTCTCAAACTCTGAGAGCTCATCCTTCAGTAAGAAATTAATTTTACACTGTGTACAAACTCTCTTGCTCTCTGAAGCAAATGTTTCTATAAGCATATGACCTGCAGAGTATGTTGTATGCACTGATATTTTCTGATTCTAAGGAAAAGAAGAAACCCTCGTGGTTGTTGCTCAATCAATGACTTATTTCTTCTGGGTCTTGACTTGCAGTTTCCAGAACATCAAGATAGAATGTACTGCACTTTGCAGGCAAGTCACAAGAAGAAAGTAACTGGATCACTCTTGATTCAAGTGGCCTGGGAAGATGTCTGGTTTACTGTTTTCTCATTGCTGAGACAAAATACCTGATGCCCAAAATTAGAGAAGGAAAAGTTTATTTAGCATATAGTTTGTAAAAGTTTCAGTCCATAAATAGCTGGCTCCAAGGCAGAGTGGTGTGGCAGAGGGGCAACCATTCATGGTGGTGGAAGATAGCAAAATCAACAAAAGAAAAAGGGAGGAGAAGGAGAGTAAGTCTCTTTCCCTCCCTTATATTGTGTGCAGGCTACCTGCCCCCGGGCAGGTATAGCACTGATACCTGTCATACCAGCATTGGACCATGAATCAATCACAAGCTCTAGGAGTCTGCTCCCATGACTTCTTGAGGCTTTAGGGGGATATCCAGACACAAACAATAACATTTTGCCCATTGCCCCCCCACAAGACTCATGTACATCCTCTTATGCAAAAGACATTTTAGTCCATCTCTAAGAACTGCCAAAGTTCTAACAGTTTCAGCATTGCTGAAAAGTCCAAATCCCAAGTCTTCTCCAAGATGTAAGACAAACCCTTAGCTGTGAGCCACTGTATAAATAAAAAGGAAGTTAAACACTTCTAACATGCAATGGAATAATATAAACACTACCATTCCAAAAGGTACAAACAGGAGGATACAAAGATTGGGACCAAAGCAAGTCCAAAATCCAGTAGGGCAAATGTTAATCCCTATAGTTTTATATGTAGCATCCAACACAACTTGTGGCAAGTTGTGAGTTCCAAGGCTTGGATGGCTCTAACCCGATGGCATTTCCAGTGGTTGTAGCTTCCATTCCTTCTCTCTTTGGACCATTATGCTTCCTCCTTTCAGGTTTCCTCAGACAATCCATGAGGTGAGGTGGTGCATTCCCAGTGCTCTGGGTGGGCAGCTGTGTGCTCCATAAGCAGTGCAGAGGCTCTTCCTTCTCAGATGGCAAGGCCTGTGTCTTGTGGGGGGGCAGGGGCCACAGAGAAGTAGCACTTGAGCTCAACTGGCCTTCTTTCAGTTGTATGAACCTGTGAGTTCTTTGCTTATCCTAAAAAAAACTTAAAAAAGTTAAAGAAGCAAAAGCAAGGTGAATTTTGGGCAGAATGGGAGGACCCTGGAGAGATGAAAGAATATTCAGAGCCTCTAACTGCAGTCTGCTCTGGTGGAGTGGGTTCCTCACTGTCCAGTGCCCATGCACGGCCTCAGAGGGGTTTCTCTTCCCTGCAGATCACTCATCTGTGGTCAGAGCTCTGCTTTGGCTCCAGGTTGTTGAGTGAAGTCTGTGACTGTCCTGCACCACTGGCATGTCTGACAGGGACTCTGTCACACATTGGGATGAGCACAGTTCTCCTGGGCAGGCACAGGTAGCGGGAAGAAACTCATTGCAGATCACACATGTAGCAGCAGGAGTGGGCTGTGGCATGGGAACATGTGATGAGTCCACTGAGATGGCCATGATGGACTGACTGGCAGCACTGACCTGGCCTCATGGTGCATCTGTGGGGTGGGATGGACAGTTTGCTGCTTTTTCACACAAGCCCTTCTCCGTGAACCACCAGGCCTGTTTCCTTGAGACCCTACTCACCCAATACCATTTCATCCCCTTGTCTCTCCTCTCCCAACCCATGGCCCTTTCCAACCTGTTTTTATGGACTTTTAAATCTCAAGAGGTTTTTTTTCTCCCACTCAACAAAATGTACTTTTGCAAATTAGAAGCTTGGAGCTTCAAAATGATGGATTCTCATGTAGCATTGAGCCTTCTTTAAAATTTAAAAAATGGAACATTTTTTTTCCTCTTTGTACTCACTCAACAAATATTTATCAAGCCCTTATTATGTGCCAGGAACATTCTGAATGTGGGGGATGGACCTGTGAACAGAGCAGATAACGCTTTGTGCTCAGGAAGCTTGTACACTAAGCATGGGGAAAGGAATGAGTCGCCACAGACAGACAGAGATGGTGCCTTGCTGCTCTGAGGGTCTGATACTATGGAAGTCAGTGCGAGCCCTCTCTTTGTCGAGGGCAGGGTCCCCAGGAATATGTGAAATGGAAAAGCCCCAAGTAGGACTATTTCAGGATAGCAGGGCTTACTTTGAAGTGCATTCTGAGAAGCAACCAAGATGGTATAGTCTGAAATGCAGTCATTGCCTCACCCTGCAGAGAAAGGTCAGTATCCGGCCTGTCACTGGAGGTCTCATAGTGAACTGAACATTCATCCTCCCCTCTGCATCCCTTCTCAGGCTCTGTGTTTCTGTCAGGTGAAGTGTGTTTATGGACTTGGCCCAGGGCGCCGCTCCCTGCCTCTGTGTCTCTGCCCCAGCCGTTGCTCTGGTCTGCAGTACTGTCAGCTCCTGTCTCAGTTCTAAAAATCCACCTACTCATCAAGACCTGATGGAAAGCACTTGAACCTGAGCCTTGACGTGAACCCTTACACCTGGCTTCAAATCATGCTCACCTGTAAAGTGGGTGAACCATTGGTCCCCATTAAACGTGGATTTTTCTTATCTCTAAAGTGGGAATGGTATCAGGATTGTGTTGTAGGCTGGTGTGACAATTAATGGGCTAACACAGTTGTCATCATTTTCCTCAGAGCTGGAGGTTTGGGGTGCTATCATAGGAATGTATGTATGTGGGATGGATGTGAATCTTTGAGGGCCAAAAGGCAAATCTGGGGGGCCAAAAGAATCCCTAAATATGCCAATGTCCTGACCCTCAGAGAGTATGAATCAGTCACCTTAAATGGCAAAAGGGATTTTGTGTGTATTATTAAAGCTGTTGAGATGGGAGTCATCCTGGATTATCTGGCTGAGTTTAGTGGAGCCCTGAGGGCAACCCTAGGAGGTAGGTAAGCAAGAGGGTTAAAGCCAGAAACTGATGGAAAGGAGTAGCCATGAGGCAGGGACACAGGGAACTTCCAGAAGCTGGAAAAGAATGGGAGTAGATTCCCTTCCCAGACCTCCAGGAGGGACCAGCTCTGACGATACCTTGATTTTAGCCCAACAAGGTCGATTTCAGATTTTTGACCTGTAGCATTTAAGATAAATCTGTATCTCAATATGCTGACTTTGTAGCAGTTTGTTCCCACAATAACAGAAGGGTGCTATACCCATCTTGAGTGACCATGTCTTTTATTTTTTGTGAATGTGGCAAACTGAGGTGGCTTCTACCTGTTTAGTATTTGCAGATTGGTTAGCTTGAAGGCAATAGGCGGTTTCCTCAAGCACCACTTGCCACCAAGGTGCATAGGGATTCCTTGCTCTCTTGTGTCCAAGGTAGTCTGAATCACGGGAACTACAGAGCCCAGAAGACAAAGGGCTGCGTGTAGACCTCAACAGGCCTGTGTTTCAGTCCTGGCCAGGCCCTGATTTGCCGTGAGACTGTGAGAAGTCTGCCCACCTCTGATCTCTAGTATCTTTAGCTATAAATTAGGAAAATACTTCAGGTTTATACTCAAGAGCATATAAAATGGTGCATCAAAATCTAGAACCAAATCTCTCTAGCATAGAGTCAATACTCCACAAACATTAGTGGGTACTGTTATTATCATTAATTGTGCTTTTACTGTCATTCTGTGATCACTGTAGGATAATTTCTAGAGTTTCAAAGACTATGGGTACTTTCATCTGAAAAAGCCCATGTTCTAAAATTGCTCACACAGGGATGGGTTTACTGCAAGGGTGGATTGCAATGCAGTGGCAGAAAGACTCTCTGGGAGGAGTTGTGTGTGGAGAGGTCAAAGTGGTCAGGTGTGATAACCCACCCAAGTCCTTACCATATGCCTGGCACTCTCGAAGGGCCTGGCCCACATTTGCTGATTCATGGCTCCTAAAAGCCATCCAGGGAGTGCAAATCAGCGTTCTCACATGACAGGAGAAGTTAAGTCTCAAGGAAGCCACAGAATCCTCAGCTTGCCTTACTCATGAGTCCACCAAAACTGCTGCCTGCAGCCCACGTGTTTGGGAGGGATCCAGGAATCCTGAGTGGCCCTCTGTGAGCAGATGCTTGGGTTCCCCTGGAGGAGGGCCCCTGATGGGGCAGCACTGTGAGAGCCTCACTTACTGAGGGAGGAAGGTGGGGTGGAGCCAGCGATGGCAGCCCTGGATAAAGTCACCCAGATGTGTCTTGGGGTGAGGAGCCTTGGGGCATGCAGCAGACCTGTAGCATTTTAAGATAATAAATCTATTATTGCCTGTGCTTCCTGTCACAGTGCTTTGTGCTTGTGTGTCTGGTCTCTGAGCATCAGGAGTCCCCAGTGCAGCTGCCAAATTGCTTCATGCTCCAGAAAGTGGGGTGCCCCTTAAATAAGGAAAAAACCTGGTGCTTCCTGCCAGCAGCCCCAACTGTGACAGTTTCTTATGACACTAACAAGGCATCTTTAGCATTCCCCAGAGGGCGACATGTGCCTTTCTCTTCCTCCTCTCTCCTGACCACTGGAGGAACTCCATCTTTTTTTTGCCTTGGTGGAGGGTTGCAGTATCTATTACAGTAATCTCATGATTCATGCGATTGTTTACATTTAAATTAATTAAAATTAAATACAATAAAAATCCAGCTTCTCAGTTGCAGTAACTACTTTTCAAGCACTCATCTATCTGCTCCCTCAGCTACTGTTTATCAGATGTGGCACTTTGTGGGACAGCAGGAACACAGAACATTCCCATTGTCACAGACAGTTCCAAGGACAGTGCCAGTCCGGGGGATACATCACATCACTCAGCTCTGTGCTTTCCTCCTGGCTCCATGGAGGACATGTGGATTCCATGTGGTGAAACAATCAGCAAGAAAGTAGATGTGGAATGTGGAGAACCCTAGCAAGACTCTAAAGACAGAGAGATGGTGAGTGGGAGATGTTAGGCAAGCATGAGGTAAGGGCTGATGTTTGTCTCTTAAATCCCTTTCCCAGCCCTGAGTCCTTGGAAGCACATGACTTACACTTAGTAACAAGATAAAGAGAAATTGTAGATGCATCCACAGTATGGTGCACCATAGTTCTCATAACTATCACATTTGAATATTAGCAAGGTTACTTGCTTGACCACAAGCTGAGGGTGGTGGAGTGTCAGGGTTTTCTTAGAGGCAGGAAAGAGTGCCACTGTACAAGTGTCTTTATTCAGAAAACCACGTTTCTCTCCCAGCTACTGCTTAGTTGCTCAGGAATTAGGATCTGGCTTTGGTATTGACCTACTTCTGGCCTCCAACACAGTGAATTGACGTTTTCCTCATTATGGATTTTCTTAAAGCAAAAGCGTCCATTTTCAGGGACTTATTACTTGATGAGAGAGGACTTATGGTCTCTGTCCAGCAGAAGAAAGGGTTATGGTGTCATGCTGTGTGCTCCTGCAGGCAGTCTCCAGATGTGATTATATCTGTTGGGGACAGGATGGGGCGAGAAAGTTCTGGGCATGTGGACTTTCATCATTGCTTTACAGATGTCATGGGTTGGTGTTCACGTTCCAGAGAGTACAGCTGGAGGTGACAGCAGGACCCTGCGGCTTCCCCCAGTGTTTCTGTTTGAGTCAGTGTTGCGTATTTTGAGACTTAGGGCACAGAAATGTGAAATGACCCCTGGCCACTTAGTTATCCTCCA
>PVJX010032701.1:0-20237 GCA_004027295.1 Dolichotis patagonum
GGACTGCAAGCGAAACCCACATCGGCACAAAAAGTAGTCCACACTGCCCTCTCGTGGCCACTCAGAATGTACAGGAACACATTTCGCACATTCCATTGTAAAGGAATCTGTCTGCGCCTGCTTCCTAGAGCTGGCTGTGTAATTGAGAGGTTCAAATAGATTTTTAAAAACTGGAACTATTTTCTTTTAAGGTAAGCTGTCTCCTCCAGCTTCCTCATGCTGAGAGGGGAAACTGCCACTCCTCCCCCCAGCCTTGGCACAAGGCTCCCCCGGGGCCTTCTGGTGGGCTGGAACCCGGCTACATCTCCATCTGTGCATTTCCTGACCCCACCTATAAATTAGAGCACATCTGTGTGTTCCTCGAGGTGGGGTGGAGAATCTGTTCTCCCAGCTTAGTCAAATATGAATAAACTCATTTTTCCATTTTTCTGGGCTTTTCTTGTATTCTTGACGGCCATAAATAAAGTGAATCCTCAAAGCCAAGTTATGGTCATTGACAAAGCCCAGTTGGCCACAGCTGGGTTTGCCCTCCAGAATAACAGGGTCCAACCTGAATATGGGCATTTTTCTGTGCCACCAAGTGCTGAAGACAGAAAGCCAAACAGATGCCCTGAACCCTAGTTCTACTAGAAGGTACCCCAGAACCCAAGGACCTGTGACGGCTGGACGCTGGCCATTTTCCAAATTCTAGGACAGGAGCTTCTCACCCATAGGAATGAGTGCTGTCACCCCCTTTGCGATTGGGAACGTCAGCAGCTGATTAAAGGACTGGACCATGACATGGGGTAATAAATATTAACACCTATGTTTAAGAAAATAAGTCCAACAGCTTTCTTAAATAATGCTTTTAATTACTGATCCTTTACTTTTTGCGTTAGTTCACGTCTGTGATGCATAATGAAAACATTTATCATGGCATTACTGATGCTCTGAATAAGGGGTGTATTTCACTAAGTTTAACGTCCATTATTTTTCTTAAACGTAAGCTGTCTGTTAGATTTAAGTTCATCCTCTCGTTAGCAAGCATGATGACTCATTTCTTTTTTTCATTTAAGGATTGAGTGGTTTAATTCTTGATACTTCTTTCAGCAAACTCTCACACATCTTGAAATCATGTACAGAGGTTTAAAACTAGAGAATCTTCTCTTCTGAAATGTAGTTAACTGCCGTGTTAGCTTCCCTCAGATGACCTGATCTAGGCAGCAGCAGCATTCGGAGCTGTTGATTTAGTGCAGTTGAGGAAGGCTGAGGTCACTTTTGAGAATGCTTACATTTAGACAGCTGTGGAGAGCAGCTGAGGGGGAATTTTGGCTCCGGCTAAAGCTGGTTCATACTTAGAACAGAATATCAAAAATATGCAAAACCCCTGCCCTTCTCTTTCTTTGCAACCCCATTTTGGGGCAAAAAAGGAAAAGTATATATGTGTATATTCTAGCAGGTATGACTTTAGAATGTAAAAAGCTTGGGAAGTTCCTTACAAGAACTTTTTTGCCCCCTGTTGGATCTGTCTGATGAACAGGGACAGGAGCAGAAAGCGCCTGTTTCTCCTCAAGTCCAGGGACAGGAGCTCTGGCGCAGCTGGGGCAAGGAGGCGCGGCACAGTATCTGCCAGGAATCCAGCACCTCCAACAGCCCGAGGGTGATCTAAATCTGTTTTGTTTGTTTGTTTGGTACTGGGGATCAAACTCATGACCTCATGCTTGCCAGGCAGGTGCTTATGCCACTGAGCTACATCCCCAGTCCAATCTAAATCTGGTACTTGTTCTTCATGGAGCACTACTGGGAAAATAATTCACCTGATAACACAAAACTTCTTTGATTATAATAAAAGAGATTTCTCTATGCAAATGGCTTCAAAATATGGAAGAAAAAAAAAGACCCACAGCTTCCAAGAAATTGAATAAAGGCTCAACATTATTTTAAGCAAACAAGCAAACCAACCAGCAGGAGACAGAAAACTGACCAACACTCCGGGAAATGCCCATGAGATGTTAGGCCCTTTCCGTGTGTGTGAACCATCCTGAGAAACTTCACGTGTGAGGTTCAAGTTGCCGTGGTATTTCACCTAGAAAGGGGAAGGGAGAGGAGGAATTTTTCATTAAAATGACTGACAAGCTGGGGATTCAGCTCAGTGGGATAAGCACCTGCCTGGCAAGTGCGAGGTTGTGAGTTTGATCCCCGGTACCAAAAAAAAAAAAAAAAAAAAAAAAAAAGAACTGATATCTTCAGAGTTAATTCACTCTAGGGAAGGGTCAGAAAGATTTTGAGTTAATCTTTGCCATGTTAGCTTGGGGAAGAACTGAGTTTAGTAAAGCGCAGGTTTGCGACTTCTGATTTTACCAGAATGGCCGACGGTTCTTGCTGGCAAACTGAGCGGGGCTCTGAAAGGGGCACCTGGTGACAGGACAGCTGTCAGACACCACCCACTGCTAATAGCTGGTCACCGCCTCAGAGGGGACCCTGCTGCACCTCTGGTCCCCCTCTTGGGACAAAGGGAAATCTTGTTTTATCTCCGAGCTGCAGAAAAGCACTCACTCAACTACAGAGGAGTACAAAGTTGACACATGTCTGTTTTACTCCCTTATTCAGTGTGGAAACTTAAAGGAAAACATACCTTTGTTTTTAAAGCAAGCACAGCCCTCGGGCTGCTCTTTACACAAAGATAACTGTACTCCAGAGACCATGATGTCCTGGGGGTGGACTTTACCTCAGAGGGTGGCTGTCCTTCTTACGGTCTCCTCTACGGCAGCTGTCCCGTGGTGCTGACCCTGTCACCACTACTGTATTCCTACACAGTGGGGGCTTTGCTGGCCCAGATGAGGGTCAGTGGTCTGGGCCTCCTCTCCTGCACCCAGCAGCAGGATAAATACCAGGACTGTTGGAGTCTGACTCAAAGAGTCTTTGCTTCAGACAATCGGCCAGTGCTTCCCAAATACCTGCCCTGAGCCACATCTTGTCCACTGTCCTGACTGGAATTTAAAAACAAAAATTTTAAAGCCCTGGGCTTCACTGTCAAGACATTGCCAATCATGGTGGGAAGTCAATACTTCAACATGGACTGTTCCACAACAGATTAATCAGTGTAAGAACGTAAGCTCCCCGTGGAGAGAATCTGGCAAAGGAGTGCCTGACGTGAATGTGAAAAGGAAGGGACCTTGGGAAGGGACCTTGGGAACAACAGTCCCCCGTCTCCTGGAATGTATGATTAACCTTAGATCAGATATGCAGGACAACTGTCAGCAGAATTTAAAGTGAGCTGTTCTAAGAGATGTTTGCTTTGACCAGTGTGTTCCTTCAGCCCCAGTCAGAGCGCTTAGGTTACATCGACGTGAGTCACGTACCTAACCATCCCATCCCTCCTCTGTCCCGTGACCAAAATGCCTACACAAATGTTGCAAGTGTTTTTCTTCTCCATTTCTGTTCTCATCTCCTTAAGTTACAGATAAAATAGCCACTGAGGCTTCCCTGAAGCTTTCTCTTTCAGAGAACCAGCCCCTTTCAGTTTCTCTCTGTGATTGAATAAATCTCATCCCTGAATAATCTTTCATCTCCTGCACCACCTCGCTCACATACTGGGCCAGCCCCAACTAAGCCACTGCGTACAATCTGAGCTTAGAATCACCACTGCGATCTCCTCCAACAGCTGTCAGCCATTACCACAGGAAGCTCACCGCAAATGCACGGAGTAGGAGCTGCCGGGAGGCCAGCAAAGGGGCAGTACAGAGAGACTGCAGGGCTGGAGTCCTGAAACAGCCACCTCCCGGCCGTGAGGCTGTGAGCACACTCCTTGCCTTGCATCAGCGTTCCGTTTTACAGAGGCAAAGACAGCACCACATCTGTGGGTGCGGTGAGAGCTTGGAAGGTAAGAACCTGGCCAGTGCCACAGGCTCAGCAGCATGAGCTGCTGTTGTTATCACTGTGCTGTTATTGTTATTGTTGTCACCTCCCATAAGGCCTGGGGTGCCAGCTATGCCAGGATCCCAAGTCACGTGGGGAGAGCCCCAGTCCTTTGTATTCCTTCCTTTGAACCCAGACCTCTCTCTATAGGATCTGATCCCGTCCTCCGGACCCTCCCCATCCTCGGCTCGGATGCTTCTCCCTCCTCTCCTGAGGCCTCTGTGGTGGCCACTTCTCCCTTTCAAGCACCCATGTCCAGTGGGGTAAGTCACACTGCCCCTCCAGGTGCTCAGTCCTGGGGGACGATGGGGACAGATCACTTGCTCAGACTCAGATGTTGTCATGGTTTATGTCGGTGGCCACCAGGCCTCATGTATTTGCATTGTACATTTGTGACTGGTTCATTGTCTAGTGCTTGGATTGGTGGTGTCAGTGCTACACCCTCCTAGGGGTGGAGCCAGGATGTGATGTAATGGCAGGAAGAAGGGGTGTCTCTCTCTTGCCGGTTTCCGCTTGTGGTTTTGCAGCTGCCATGAACTGCGGCCCCGTCATGCCACCCTGCCTTGGAGCCAACTGAGTATGGACTGAAACCTCCAAAAACTGTAAGAAATAAACCTTTCCTTTCCCAACTTTGGGCATCAGGTAATTTGTCTCAGCGACAAATAAAAAGTAACCAAGACAGATGTGAAAAGTCCACAGTCCAGAGCACTGGGTCTGGTTCTCAGGAGAAAATGCAGTCACAGTCATTGTCCCTCTTCTACACCCCCTCAGCTTGAAGAGGAACTGTCTTGAGGTGCATATAAAATATATAATACAGTTAATGTATATAAGTAACAAAACCTTTTTTATATTTGCTGCCATAACCAGGAAAGAAAAGATGGTGGGCTGCAGGTGAGGCCTGTCTTCAGGCGACCTGGGGCACTAGCGTCTCTGTGACTTCCTCCCACAGAAATGCAGAAATCACTGCTCCTTTCAAAGCATGTTACCAGTATTGTAGGCATCTTAAAATTCCGTCTTCAGTCTTGCCTACTTTGAAAGTAAAGTTAGAGATTCATCGCTAGATCTTATATTAATGTGAATTTTAAAAGCCTACCTACCACTATACCACATATTTTGAAATATTTTTTATAAAATTCAATACTGTCGGTTTCTTTGGTAATCTCGTGTATTTTGTGCACTCAGATACTACTCTGAGAAGGGGCTCACAGGCTTTAGAGCCTGCCACAGGTGCCCATGATGAAGGGGTTCCCCCCAGTCCACCCTCTTGTTTTAGAAGGCTAAGTACCTCTGATAAGAACTGCAGTATTAGAAAGGTGAAAGACACAGAAATACTTACTGAACTGTGGCATTATAGTACTCTTCAGGCGTCACTATTTTGGCTCCACCAAAGTAGTCCAAGACCCAGATATTGGTTATATTTAACTTAGCAAAGAACCAGTTATGGCTAGAAGGCCAGGTTTTCATCTCGGGGTGACGAATGAATAATGAACGTCTTGCAAAGTCCATTTCTGTTTTATTCACCTAAAAGGCAAATGTGGAATAAATATTCTAACAGCAGTGACATTCTGTTTTCTCATTTGTTAAGAATGTGTGATTCTGGCACTCAACAAATAATCCAGTGTTTACTTTGTAAATCTTGAGCGCACACTTAAGAAGTTACGAGCAAATAAAGGAAGGCTGAAGAATACAGAGAATCATAATGATTTCAGAGGTTGGTGATAACAGATACAGTGAAGTAGGAGCCATCCTAACTATTATTCTCATTGCTAGGCAGTAACTCTTAGCTACTCAACTAACCAGTACAAGGTATCAGCATGAAGAGTTACACGTGCCTGAGACATGTACACCTATCTGTGACACACAAGCATGTGAGTGTACATAAAGGGTAAAGATCTGTAGAAGCAGCACTATGGGACCCTGTCCTCTCTCTTCCTCCTACCAGTGAAGGACAATCAATGACAAAGATCCACCTACAAAGAATTCCCAGACCACAAATCAAACTTGTCTGAGGTTTTTTCATTTTGTTTTGGTTTGGTTTTTGGTTTTTTGAGATAGCATTTCACTACGTAGTTTGGGCTGCCTTGAACTCACTATGCAGCTCCAGTTGGCCTGCAAATTTATTCAACATCCTCCCATTAGCATTCATCCCAAACAGTAAATCCCTTGCCAGTTTTTAGTAACAGACACTCCTCTTGTTAGCCTCCCCCCCCCCCCGGTACTGGGGACTGAACTCATGACCTTGCGCTTGCCAGGCAGGCACTTAAGCCATTGAGCTAAATCCCCGGCCCTCTTGTTAGCCTCTTAATATCCCTCTGCCCTAAGCCTCTGTGAAAATATGGTGACAGGGTCATGGGAAATGTGGTACACATACCACATGACAGAGTAGTAAGTTCAGGCTGAGCAGATGTTCCTCAGCAAGAATAATTTTATATGGGAGTGTTATACTTGCTACATCTGTTTGGCTTCAGAAAGCAGTTCACATTCCTCATAAACATCCTACTGAACATCTTCATAGAAGCAACTGATTAAACCTTTAGTTTTCTCCTAAAATTCATCTGGAACCAGAAGAGACCTAGAATAGCAAAGACAATCCTGGGCAACAAAGGAAAGGCAGGAGGCATCACAATCCCTGATTTGAAATTATACTACAAAACTACCATCATAAAATCAGCATGGTACTGGCTTTAAAAACCCCAATCACAAACAAACAAAAACAGACCTGAGAATCAATGGAACAGAATAGAAGATGCAGATACAACTACAAACACACTCAGCCACCTTATATTTGACAAAGGGGCCAAACATGTTAACTGAAAGAAAGATAGCTTCTATCTTTGGATGGTGCTGGAAAAACTGGCTTTCCCCATGCTGAAGACTAAAACTGGACCCATGTCTATCACCATGCATTAAAGTAAAAATGGATCAAATATTAAAACCAAAACACTAAATCTACTGAGAGATAAAGTAGGTAGAAATATTGATGACATAGGGTTAGGCCAAGAGTTCATGAACAAAAACCAAACTGCACAGGAAGTACTTCAAAGAATCAACAACTGGGACCTCATCTTATTAAAAAGTTTTTACGCCTCAAAAGAAATCACCAACAGAGTGAAAATACAACCCATGAATTGGGAAAAGATTTTGGCCAACTATCCCTCAGACAAAGGACTTCTATCTAGAATATATATTGCATTTAAAATTCAGGCCCCTCAAATTTAAAGACCCAATCCAAAAATGGGCATCTGAGATAAGCACATACTTCTCGGATGAAGAAATACAAATGCCAAACAAATATATGAAAAAATGTTCAATATCATTGGTCATTCAAGAAAAATGCAAATTAAAACCACACTGAGATTCCATCTCACTCTAGAAAAAAGGTTAGCAACAAAAAATCATTCAATAATAAATGCCGACAGGGCTGTGGGGAAAAAGGAACTCTTCTCCACTGTTGGTGGGAGTGTAGACTGATGCAACCACTGTGGAAGTCAGTATAGAGATTTGTCAAAAAACTAGGACTAGAGGTCCCATTCGACCCAGCTGTTCCCCTTTTGGGTACTTTTCCAGAAGAACTGAAAACATCATACCACAGTGATACATGTGCACCCATTTTTATAGCAGCACAATTTGTAATAACTAAATCTCGGAAAGGATCCAAATGCCCATCAATCAAGAAATGGATAAAAGATATGATATTTTTATATAATGGAGTACTACTCAGCTATAAAGAAGGATAAACTCAAGGCTTTTATGGGTAAATGGATGCAACTAGAGCCTGTACTCATAAGTGAAATAAATCAGGCTCACACGTGTAAACGTCACATTGTCTCCCTAGTTTAAGAAACTGAAAGAGTAAATAAGATCCAAAATGTACAACAGATATTGTGAAAGGGAAATAACAACTCTAAAGGAAAGAACTGGGATGGGGAGAAGGAGGAAAGAATAAGGAGGAAAAAATGTATGTGTATAAAAACAAGATAGCTAAGGTAATTGTATGACTCGTTCTATTAGTTCATTGAAAGAAACAGTGCTTATATTGTTCAATCAATTTTGCATGTCTATATGTGGTAATCTGAGCAACTATTTTGAAGACAACAGTATACAATATAATAGCCATTGTAAATTTCCTATCATTTTGTTTTGAAAATCTGTATAGTTTTTAATGGTTTTTAAAATTCTCTTTAAAATAAAAAAAAATTAAAAACCTTAGTTTTCATGAAATTAGTTTACACATTGGAACACAGCTTAATTGAGCATGTCAGTCACAAATCAGTTGTATCATACGCTCAAGAGATCTCTTCTTTCATCATTCACACACTGATGCTCTTCTAACACCATCTCTCCTCGCACGATGCACCATTTACCTTGCTCAGCGTTCCTGAAAGCATTATGTGAACACACATGGGACTCTGGGGATCAAAGGCATGTTTCTTGCAGAAGTCAGTCTGCGCCAAAGACATGGTCAGCGTGGCATGCGGATTCTTCTGGAGAGAGAATGAAGACCCCCTTGTGTGAAACACAGTTTCCAGACAGGTAACACATTTTTTGAGTTGCATACATAATGGCCCTAGAGCTGGCACATTCTTCCATGAAACAATGAACTGTAAACTGGCACCTTCCACTCAGGAAGAAAATACCACTGGGATAAGACAAATCCTGACTGTCTCAGGACATTTCATGTTTAAAATTAACTGACTCCATAAGAACTATTTTAAAACATTTTTTCTGTAAATTTATAATCTGTTCCATATCCTTCAGATGAATTATAATTATAGTAGCGCCCACATTCAGACTTTACTGAACTATTCAAACTAGGGTTAACCACTACTAGGAAACAAATGCATAAAAAATGCCATGGTTGTGCTAGCAGCTCATTATGCAATTGGAGCCCGAGAACAGCTGAATCACGCTGCTGGTTATCTCCTGGTCACAGAACTGTCATGTGAGGTCAAAATTAAAGAAGTTGCTTGTTCTTGGTGCAAAAAACCAAGAGAATCTATAGCTCAGATTCAAAATGTGAGGCAAACAAAATTCTTTTCTATTCAGAAATCAGATTCATAAAGGCACCGCTGACAGAATACTGTACATTTCAAACACTGTATTCCAAAATACTTAGTTCTTTAAACCCTAGGTGTCTTTGTGGAGATTTTCCATTTCACAACAAACATAGTGAGTCGTGAAGAGTTCTCCTTGAGGTTACTTAGCCAAAATAGCTACTATCTCCAAGCTATCTGGCAAGGCACTATAGGAAACCAAGAAAAAGGGACTCTCAGTTAAGGTCTCCACAGTGCAGCTGAAAAGTCAGAAATAATCAAAACCTAGATAATGCAAACCAAAAATACAGAAGTTAAAAAGCAGACATGAGCAGTAAAGTGTAGTCACCGTTCAGTGTAAGGAGATGGCAACATTGCCTGGAGGGACACAGAAACTATAGGGGGCAGGTCTTCTACTTAAAATTAGGACATAAGTGGGGGACACGTGGCTGGTGGAGAGAAGCAAAAAACAAAACTGCAAAGGTGAAAGACATAAAGAATGACAGTGAGGAACTCAAATTGCTGGAAAAAGAGGGCCAAAGTGGGCATGGGGATGAGGGCCAGGGGGTCAGCATCAGTACCGTCCAAGACCCACCCCTAAGGAACCTGAGTGCCGGTCCCTACCCATGCACATTTTAAACACCCTAAGTGACCCTTTTAGAGGAGGGTCAGTAACTGGGGTGGAACCCAAGGCCTTTGCACTGAGCTACATCTCCAGTCCTTTTTTTGAGACAGCGTCTCACTAAATTGCTAAACTGCCCAGGCAGAGCTCAGATTTGCAGTCCTCTGTCTCAGCCTCCCAGAGTGCTGGGATTACAAGCACACATCACCAGGCCTAGCCCCTAGGTGATTCTTAAGCAGCAACTAGCAGTGGATAGAAGTTTCTAGGCAACTAATATTGCTGTGAGAAGTATTTTGTTAATGTAAATCTAGTGGTCAGAGTGACAGGGCGGAAAATTTAAGTACTTTCAGGCATGCACTGATGAGAACTTAGCCGAAGGATGGGGTGAGGGAGATAAAGGGAGAGGGATGGAAGCAAACAACATGAAAGAAAAACTGGCAGATTTGGGACTGAGAGATTCTGGAGAGGCAGCGGGAATGCCAATGTTTGCTGAGAAAATTCCATTAACAGAAATGCAGGAGCTCAAGGGAAGCGGGTTTCAGTAGGAAGAACTGGATTTAAAAATACTAAATTTGAGGTAACAGTAAACTAATGAAGTAAAAAGGAGAAGCACATAGTTAGAAATAGAACTAAAGAAATGAAGCCACAAAAGTCTAAATGAAGCCACAAAAGTCTACCAAGGATCAAGAGAACACAGCAGTTAGAAATGGACTCTGGGAGATATTGTTAGTGAATCAGTAAAAAAGAAAAAAAAAAAAAAACACACCAGAGTGAGCAGAGAGGCTCAATTCAAAAGTAAAGAGTGTCCAAAAAAAGGGAAGCCCATAGCTTGAGGACTTGGTATACACAGTTGGATGCCAAGATTTCTGACTCCCTGGTGGTGCAGCTTGAATGGTTCCATTACCACCCAACATTAGCAGCATCTCATAGAAGCATTTACTATACACAAATGTCACAGGGGGGAAAAATGTGAAATGAACATCCTGATGGCAAGGCTACTTGAGCCAGTGAGTTACAGGGGACAGGCATCTGACACAGGAGAAGTGGCCTCTATCAGGGTCTTTGTATCCGTTCCAAACTATTCATTCCACTGAGTCTAAGAGATAGAAGGAAATGAGGCAGACAGGGCAGAGGTCCTGAAGAGTTAGAACCAAAGCGCTATAAACTGGAGGTCAGATTTGAGTCTGCAAATATGCAAAGGGTCTGAAGAGCTAAGATAAACCAGAAGGAGCCTTAAAGGGTAAAATGTAAATAAGACAGCCCCCTTTCTAGGCACCAAGGGCCTGGCAGTGAAAATCAGCCTGTACCAAAGACATATAAAAGCCCCCAAATCTACATTTTTACTGCATTTTGAGGGTGGATAATTTCATTATTTTTAATAAACCCATATTCAGTCACATTCCGCTGTTGTGTGGACTTCAGTCTTTGTCCCCTTAAAACAAGGACTCAGGGTGGGCGAGAGCTAATTACACCCCCCTACTTCCCAGTGAGAAGATCCTGGGTGAGGAGGAGGAGGAAAGAGCAGAAACAAACTTCAGCTGACAGGATCAGACAAATTCTGATACTGCCACCTTGGAAACCTGAAACCCTGGGAAGGTGTCTCACCATTGTCTGTTTCTAGAGACATCAAATACCTGGGCTGTGACAGGTGACTCCCACATCTGAGTCACAGCTTCCTCATTTTTCAGTGGTGATGACTTTAGCAACTCCCTGCTCACCTAATGAATTTAAATACGATCATAGCAGTGATGTTCAATCTCTCCCTTCTGGTGGTAGTGGCAGGGGTTGTCTCAGAATAAAATGTGCTTTTAAGCCAGGTACCATAGCATGCACCTGTAATTCCAACATTCTGGGAAGCTGAGGCAGCAAGACTGCAAATTTGTGCACAACCTAGATAACTGAGACATCTCAAAATAAAAAAAATAAATAAAGGGCTAGGGATGTAGATCATGCAAAGGTCCTAGGTTCAATCCTCACTCCCAACCTTCCCCAAAGTTTTAAATAAAATGCGTTGGCATTGCATTTTAATAGTCTTCCCAAGTCCCGGTATCTAGCCACATCCAGCAAATGCCTAGTGGAATAGTGTGGGCCGGGACTAAGAAAACAATGAACTGGGCTGTGGGTGCCTCAACAGAAAGACCAGCTGCTTCTGTCTTTGCTCAGAAACTCTAGGTATCTGGTGTCACAGAGAAGGTAGAAATTTAAACTTTTAAAAGTAAACTCTCAATTTGAAAAGAGTGGTTCCAAATTCGAATATAGCTAGAATTCTGCATGGACCAAAGACAAGTAGGCTGTGGCCGCACTGAGTCCTGGGCCCCAGTCTGTGGCCTGTGTTTTGAAGGCAGATGGATCCGATATGAAGCCTGTGTAAGAGTCCAGTTCTTCATCTGCAGCATGAAGTTAGTAAAACCTACTGCACAGAGTCACTGAAGAGTCAACAAAGGGAAAACACACAGAACTAGAAGGCCAGCTTACCATTCCGCAGATGTTTAATTAAACATTGGTTTCCTTTCATCTCCCTTTTATCAACCTCGTCCCTTTCCGGTTAACCTAAGTCTCAGACCTTCCACAGAATCAGGCTCAGTTTCCTCCCCTGTGGCTGTGAGCCCACTGCTGGGACAGTAGAGGTCCACCGGAGTATAAGCTCACCCTGCCCTGGAAGGAAGGCAAAGGGAGGGGAGGGGATAGGTGGTCAGTCAGTCCTGCTGTCCCAAGGCCACTGGGCATAGGAAGACCTAAGACTGCAATAAGCATCAGAATCATTAGTGATGTTGTGGATTAGCTCTGTATGGCTGGCTGACTTTTTTTTTTTTTTTTTGAACCCAGGACCTTCACATTAAACTACATCTCCTATCCCTTTACATTTATTTATTTATTTATTTATTTATTTATTTATTTTTGAGATAGAGTCTCACTATGTTGCTAAATTGTCCACGATGAATTAGAACCTATGATCTTTTTGCCTCAGTCTCCCAGAGAGCTGGAAATACAGGCCGTGTATCACCATGCCCCGATGAAGGAAAATTCTTCATTCACAAGAGATAAGAAAGAAAAACCTCGAGGTCACTTACAAAAGATGCTTAACCACCCAACAATCCCTGTGTCCTGTACAACTAAGTATCAGAGCCTAGTTAAGGGAGACAACTTGACCCAGGACGACTGGTGACAGCTCTGAGTGAGGAGTGGCAAAGCACTCACCCCCACTTCTTTGCACGGGGAGGGGGTGGTTGGTCCGCGTACTCAGTTGCCCAACATCTGAGTTGCTGTAATGCCTGTCTGGCCCTTGCGGGGTATAAGACATATCGGTGGAGCCGGGTTCAAATTCTGGAATCCAGGAGCCCTGCCGACGCTGGCAGGCAGCACTCTGGGGACCGGGGAGGGGCCCCTCTTCACCCACCTCCAGGTTGTGGACGGAGAGTTGCAAGGGGGACAGGAAGAAGTAGGGCACACCGCTGCCGGCGCCCGGGGGCCCGTCGCTGAGCGAGAGCACGTCCGCAAAGGGCTGGCCGCGCACCGCCTCCAGCGTCGAGATGGTGGCCAGCGCGCCCCAGTCGCTGACGTGCGTCACGAAGCGGGCCACGCGCGCCGCGTCATCGCGGGGTGGCAGGGGCGGCATGGTCGTGGGTTTCTCCCAGTCTCCGTGGTTCTGACCGCCGTAGCTCCGCGCTGGCGACACGAGCAGCGATAAGAGCGCGGGCGCCAGCAGAGCGGCAAGCAGGGCGCGGACACAACCGGAGCCTAGGTCGGCCATGGCGAAGTCTCCAGCGAAAAGCCGGAGAGGCGCTACTTATGGGATCGCATTCTCCAGGCCACGCCCCGGACACGCCCCCTAAGGAGACCAATCAGAGCCGAGAAAGCTGGCGGGGCGGAGCCTGCGCTTTTGGGACCTGTGGGAGGGAAGATCTGTTTCTCCACCTTGCACCTACTCCTCTGTCTCTAAAGATTGCGAGTTTGCGCTAAATGGAATGTTTATTTTGTCTACAGGTAGAAAAAGGAAGGCTGGAAGAAATTAAGCAACTTACCCAAGTCATAAGGCTAAGAAACGACCGAATCCTTAACACCCGTGGCACACACACCTTTGAGCATTGACTACCCAGCGTCAGAGCTGAGAGGCTCTGTCTGGCGCGCGGTGTCTCATCAAAGAGCATCCAGATCTCCCCGAGTAAAGGATGGGATGACAGACTGCCTAGGACCCAGGCACGAAGAGGGTGTTAGTCTACTCTCGGTATCCTAGGCATGTGTTTGAACTCGCCGGTGTGGGGCCGTTAAGGCATCGGATGTGGGCCGGTAGTTGCAGGAATTCGTCGGCCTCGCGGAAGAGGTGTTTCCTTTTCTGTCTTCCCAGGATGCTTCCTCCTTCTGTTCTGGTAGATAAGCTCACACCAGTTGACCCGCCTGCTTTGGCATTCAAGCCGTGTTGATATCTTTTCAGAGAATCTTAATTTTTTTTTGAGACGTACTGTATTTGAACCTCTGTAAGCCAGTCTTGTGGGCAGCTGTGGGCAGCAGGTGTGTGAGTGGAACTTCTATATGTCCTCTCCTCAAACTCAGACTATATACTCAGCAACTTCCGGGTTACTCGGCAGAAACTTGGGGACATTAACAAAATCCATACTGGGAGTTTTCCCTCCCTCTGGTGGCCAAACGAGGTTACGCACGCTGGTCTCCACAAGGAGCTGAGAGGGCTGGGAGCTGTGCTCAAAGTTCGTTTTGCGTTTTAACCATTGAATTTGGGAGACTTTCAAGGCAGGTGGAAAACTAAGTGGACAAAATTTAAAAGGAAAAAGACGAGTCCATCACTTGCAAAAGTAATAATAATAATAACAATACAAATAGTTTGAGTACTGAGCTATTACAAATATTTTGTCCTTAACCCATTGACGAAAAGGCACATGTAATTTAACATTTGTAGATCTAATCTCATGAGTCCAAGTCACGTGTCCACAGGTCTTTCAGACTCTTTTTGGGGCGCGGAGTTTTCATCTAAAATGAGGAGCTGTATTAGATTATTAGGTGATTTCTGATACCCCTTCTAGCACTGTATTTTCCTATTTAACTTGCGGAATATGGGCTCCTCATAGGTTTCACAATGTGAATTATTTTGCAAGAGGATGGAAACATAACTTTGTTTATTATTATACCATTTGTTGGCATATTAAATAATAATAGGTTTTATTATGGCTCTGTTATAAAAATGGTGCCTAGAACTTGGTCTCCAGCCTGAGAGCTTGAGAATGAGGCCTATAAACTCCTCAGCTCTGCTCATCTCTCCTGCACTTGCTGTTCCTCATATCAAAATGCTCTTCCCTCAGCTACTGGTGTGAATTCCTCTCTCCTACTCAAATGTTATCTTTAAAGTGCCTCTTAGACCACTTTTTCTAAGCAGCCTTCCTTCATAGCCATCATTAAACCCTGTAGTGAGTGTATTTAGCTAGTTACTTGTTAATTGTCTACACTGCTCCAGTGGAAGTTCCGGGAGAACAGGAGTGTGGTCTGCCTTGTTCACCTCCACATCCCCAATGCACAAAGGGGGCACTCAACAAATATTTGTTGACTGACTACCTGACTTAATGCATAATAGCTGATGGGATCCTTTGCACACAGATCTGTATAAAAACAACTGTCGGCAGTGAGAATGACTGGATTGAAATTCTTGAGTATAACAGCTAGGTACTTTAGGTCCTAATTAGTGAATCTCTCTCTCTTTGGGCTGAGTCACAGTAATCATTCCAGATGCTGCCGATGCTTGCCCTGACTTTCTGTTTCTATTTCAATAGCCTGCACTGATCCCTACACTCATGAGCCCACCATGACATAGTTGTCTTCTCCCTGTGTCCCACCTCAAGCTCTGTCTTTCACGTGGTGTTTCCTTGTTTATTTGTGTAGGAGCCACCAGCTGAAGCTCCTTCTAGGTCAGGAGCAGTGGCTTTGTCATCTCCATGACGTAGCACCAAGCACAGTGCTGGGCATCTAACAGACACCTAGTGCATGGTGTTGGTGAAATGAGTTGCACCTGAACAGTTATATCCAGCGCTGAGAGTAACCAGGCTGTCTGCAATTCTGTACCTGCTCAGGCTTTAAAGATGAGAAACTTTCTGCTTTGTGATACACGTGCTTTAAATAGGAGCCAGTAAAATGCTGAAGAGAGCTAACTTTAAAGTCAGTCACTTAAGAGCCAGGTGTGGTGGAGCATACCTATAATCCCAGCACTGAAGAGGCCAAGGCAGAAGGATCACCATGAGTTTGAGGTCAGCCTGGGCTGCATAAAAGTGAACTGACGGCCAGCCTGCACTAGATAGTGAGAACTCGTCTCAGCTAAATAAAGTCACCTAAGTTTGACCTTAGATACTGAGGCTCAATTCCTGATCATTAAAAGGGGAAGAAAAATAACTCCTACCTTATTTGACTTTGGGAGGATTAAGAGAGATAATGCATTTAAAATACTCACCATAGCACTTAGAATATAGGAAGTATTCAATAACTGTTAGCTATGTATAATTGTTAACTTTTCTTCCACTATTCTGCTCGCTGTCTCACTCTCTCTCTCTCTTCAAACTGAACCCAGGGCTGAGCTACATCCCTGGCCAGTACTCTTTAAATTTTTATTCTGAGACAAGTTCTCACTAAATCCTTAAGTTGCTCAGACTGGGCTCAAGTTCATAATTTTGTGTCAGCCTCCCAAAGTGCTAGGATTATAGACCTGTGCTCGAACACCTGGCTGATTCCTGTTTTCTACTCTGGAAATCTTTAGATTGCTTTAGTTTACCACTTTTTGAGCCTGAATAATTTCCATTGCAACCTCTGAAAAGAAAAAGGAAAGTCTCCAGAAAAAGTAACATTATAAATAATAAGGAATTCCCCAGGTAGCCACGGAGGAAGACGTTTCACAGCTCACCCTACTTTGAGGGGGAAAATACATAGACATAATATTTTTCATTAAGCAGATGTCCTTTCCTCCATAGACCTTCCCATTTCTCTCTACTTTAATCAAAGGTTCCCAGAACTTAAAAGCTAGAAATTAAAACCTATTCTTTTGCTTTTTTGTGTGTATTTACATTTAGCTAACAATTATTTTCCAGATGTTTGGGGAATAATTCTTGACACCTGTAAATTTAGAGGACTTGTTCTCTAAACGTACTGACAATGCTTAGCATATAAAAAGTAGTACTAGTATCTTTTGGATTGTATCTTTTAAACAAAAAATACATCAATTGGGCTTTCAAACAGTATTCAATTCAGTATTTCAATATCTTCCATAATACTAAACAAGAGAAGAAAGTTATGTATGAATCAGAAGAAAATGGTTAAATTTGAATTGCCAACCCTTCACATAGTCGCCATAATATTTAAAAGCAGGAATGAAAGTGTGCCTATACCAAAATATGTGTGTTACCCTACAGAAGCCAAAATAACCAGTGTGCATTGAGTGCCAGAGAAGCCCTGTGCATGATGATTAGCACTGAGAAGCCACGTATTAATAGAAATTGTCCTTATCTTTAAGGAAAATACCTGCCTCATTAATTCACAAATAAGCAGTGTATAACACCATGTCACTGGTGTAATGTGGAGAGCTATAAACAAGCAAATAAAGCTTGGGAGAAGAAGCTTAGGCCTGTCTTGAGGGGTGTCTGGGTAGTGGGAGAGAGAGGGAAGGGGAGGGAGGAGGAGAAACAGAAGGTGCACAGGTAAGGACACATAGTATGTCAGCAAAAGCAACCATAAACTGAAGAGGATGTGGAGCACAGAGAGTGGGAGATGAGCACATTCGTGGGCAGGGGAAATGTAGCATGCTGAGGAGAGATTGTGACTTTGGGAAGTCACAGAAAATGCTTACATAAGAAAATAGTACTACAGAATAGACTCAGAAAAGGAAGTACAAATTTTTGAGAAATTGAGGTGAAACTGTCTTCTGTGCTCACTATATGACTAGAACACTCAAGTGAATTAAGTAAAGTACTGGAATGAAACAAGAAGATTCCAACCAGTAACTGGACACAAGATAAACAAAAAAGCCCATGCCTGTCCAAGGATAACCAAGAAATGTTTGTAGAAGGAAGAGCAGTAAGGAATAATTTTGTCCTATAAATATCAAACGTCCTATAAGATTACCAAGAAATGTGAAAATAATAATTTAAACCTTTAAAACACAATTTTGACAAACACTGAAGTATTTATGGGGCTTAAGTCAATTTTGCTAACACCGTTTTATAAAAAATGTGTACACCAAAAGAGTTTATAGGTTAAATGAGAGTCATAAAGGTTGTAGGAAATAGTGTGGGAACAAATACAGTTTGGGTGCTTCAGAAGCAGATGCCGACCTACAGTTTGGTCTATAGAGTACTTACAATACCCAGGGGAAAGGATGCAGAATTTCACAGAGAGAAAAAGTCAACCTGCAGGGCCAGCCTGTCAAAGTCCCTCCCCACAAAGCATTCTGAGATGTATATGAACCATCAGAGAGTGTCAACATATGACCATTCATTACATGCAAGTTAAAAGCAATGAGACAAGACTACATACCCAAAAGAATAGCTAACATCAAAAAATTTGACAAAGCCAAGTGTTGGTGAAAATGTGGAACAAGAGGACGTTTCATATATTGCGGGCAAAAATGGGAACTGGTTCAGACACTTTGGAAATTGACTATATCTTGACTCAGAAATGACCCAGACCCAGAAATTCCCCTTCTCAGTACTTAGTCAGCAGAAATCTTTGCACATATTGACCAAAAGATGTGCTCAAAATGCTCATAGCAGCATTATTTGAAATAGCACCCAAATTTACCCAAACCAAGACAGAGTGAAACATAAACCTCAATATATTCATACAGTGGACTAGTACAGTAATGTATTCTGCTATATGAAGCAATAGGAGGGAGCATACAAGTATAGTGTGGAACAAGAAAAGCCCGGCAGAAAAAACATATTGTATGATTCTGCTTTTATAACATTCAGAAGTACACAAATCGTTTTAAAATGATAAGCATGAAAGTAATAATCCCTCTTGGAGAATATGACCTGAAAGCAGCAAAAGGGGTTTCTGAGGTCTTGATAATGTTCTTTCTGGAGCTGGGCAGGGCCCAGACAGGTGTGTTCACCTTATAAAACCACCACAGAGCCTACACTTGGTTTGACATTCTTCCTGTGCATACATTTATATTTCTCCCTAACCAAATGCCCCAAAACATAGTGACTCAGCAATGAATATGTATTATTTCACCATATCTTTGGGTTAGATATGAATGAACTGAATGATTCTGGCTTAGACTCTCTCATCAGTCACAGTGAATCTATTGGCTGGGCCTGAAGATATCTTTAGGCTCTGCTGGACTCTCCTTATAATTTTGCATAATCTCAGAATGACATCCCATCCCTCAGGGAGAGGCGATTACCATAGGCATGATGCCAGGAGACAAAAAGACAAACCTGTGACATTAATGCAGTTAAACTAGCATTTGGAGAATAGGGTAAATTACAAGAAAAGCATCTGAAACTCATATTCACCCTCCAGTCCAGCTCCCCAACCTCCCCTGGTCTCATGTGTTAGTCTAGAAGTGGAACACAATAGAAAGGAGAAGGGGTGGGGGGAAGAAGGAAAAAAGAAAGAAAACGATAGGTTTCTCCTTGGCCTGGTAGAGAAGCAAGAGCAGGAAAAGAAAAGGGAAAAGGCCTTTACTGCAGGCACAGGAGGGCTGCAGGGAGAGTGCAAGATCCCCCTGAGACAGACAAAGAGAGCCACGGGCTTTTATTTGGTTTTGACAGGGAGTGGCGTGTGAAGGGGCTGGCAGAATGACTTACTAACAGCTGACTGAGGGAGTGTTGGTGCAGTGTGGGAAAAGCAGGAAGTTCAATTTTCGGTTTTGGAAGAAGAACACGGCACTCAGCGTTGAAAGGAGGCACTGTCTACCACCATGTTGGGCAGGTGCCACACTAAGCCTGGCAGAGGTTCAAAGGGTGTGGAACCCATCAGGAAAAACCTATCACAGTGTGCAACTGTGGCAGCACAGAGGATGAAAAATTACTCGAAGTCAAAGTTCAGTTTAAACTCCAGGGACTGCTTTACAGAGACTCATTAGCATGAGAAAGTCTCAGTAAAACAGTGCCAATCTCAAAAGCCACTGGTCTTTGATCTGTAACTCAGGAATGTGAAAACAGATGTGCAGAAGAAAAAAACACTTGTGTGGGAGTCAGAGGGAAGAGAAAAAACAGAATGGTCTGCTAAGCAAGCTTGTCTGGACATGAGGAACCAAAGGCCTGAGTAAACATCTCTAGGAGTAACTTTGCTTCTAAAGCTGCCCAGCTATTGCCCTGCAGATCTGCTCTAATCTTTAACCATGTTCCAGGAATCCTTTCATCTTTGTGTTCATCTCAACCATTCCTGTGGCCATTGTCTCCCCACAGCAACCCTCAGCCACAAAAAACTGACAGTGCCTGTATTGGTGAGAATGTCTGGCCATGGTTGGACTGCTTTGTGAGCCTGTGGGAGACACTTTGGTGATGGGAGAGTTGAAGGACAACTGAAGGTCCCCCCGTGTTGTGTGGAGATGAGGGGCTTAAGTATGTTACTGTGAGTGTGACTTCTTTGGTCTCCCAGCCAAACACTAGCTAGCTATGTAGTTTTCAGTGGAGAGAAGGAAAAACTCTTAGTTGTATGCTTTAATGACTCCGTTGGAGGTAGAGAACTTG
>PVJX010032702.1:0-20237 GCA_004027295.1 Dolichotis patagonum
TTTTATACCCCATTCAATCTTTTATAGTTTTGTCATCCACACTTAATACAAAGTCACTTTTATCTGTATTTTTCAGTCTGTTCCTCTTTCTGTGCTCATTTTTGGTGTATATGCAATATATAGTAAAGAATTTAGTAACACCTACACAACTAGCATAAAGAGAAACACCTTTAGGAACAAACATAAGTAACTTGACACATCGACATCTTAATTTGTGGGGCCGTGAACAGGTGTACTACTGTGTAACTAGTTAGCATTGAGCAATCAGGATGCTGTGAGCATTCACTAGGATTCAGTCTGTGAAATTTATTAAGTTGGGTTGATTTAAAAAGATTCCTCAGTTTATCAGTCTTCTTTGTTATTTCTGTGATTTTTTTTTGGCTTGTAGAAAATGTTCCTAGACAATAAGGGAATAAGAGGAAGAGGAGAGGGATATGACGGAGGGTAATAAGGGGATTGGATATGAACAAAATGTTATAAAATACCACATGGAAACCCAGTATCTTTTATAAGTAACAAGCACTAATAAAATATATTTTAGAGAAGGAAGTCCCTCCATTGTAGGATCAGGGGAAAACAATGGGAAGGATGATCAAAGTAAGTTACATACCTATATAAAAATGTCACAGTGAAACCTCAAAAAGAAGGGAAGAGTTCTTTCCTTTCTGCGTATCTTGTGAAGATCCACCTACATTTCTTCTCCTTTGATTCTGATTTATTAACTCTTTGATTCACCTGAAATTTACATTGTTTTTCAGGATGAAGTAACAGTATAAGGATCTAAATATTTTTTTTCACTTTTAAAGAATGTGCCGGGGTTTTTTCCCCCAGGATAGTAAGAGACAGATCAAGAATATGGATTCTAGTTTTCAACAATTAGAATACAGGTTGGGTGGGCCTGGGTCTGAGGAATGGAAGGACACTCCCACTTCTTGGGATTAGAGCAGACAGAACATAGAAGGGAACTAGCACATGCCTACATGAAGGAACAGAGCTAAGTAAGAAGTAGAATTTCTCAAGGAACTGTTTATAGAACCCAGGCCCTTCTCCAAATGGAAATTTGAAGGAATTAACTGGATTCTCTTAGAACAATAGTAGGTAAAGGAGTTTGTTAAACGATTGAATAAATATTACTATATAGTTTATTAACGAAGAGTTTACCAACAAGAAAGCAATTAAGCAAAATTCTACAGAACTATTGAACTTGAAAACATGATTTGCCCTCATTAATTTTACCAGTTTCAGCCGAGAAATTAATAATTTCTGTCTTTTGAATTATGTTTTTCATGTAAAACTTTCTCTGAAACAAATTGACTTCTCTCAATATTGCTTTTTTGCCTGAGCCATAGTATTAGCTCAATTAGTTAAATAGTGGACAAAATACCATTTCACACTGTTAATGGTCTCCATATGAGATTAATACAAAGAACTTCTTGTGAAGCAAAAGTTACTAGTAGAAATTTTTATTTTACAGTGGTATTTATGCTGGATTTAAGTTTTAGAATGTTTTGTCTTTAAATGAGCATCATTAAGTTTTACTTTAAAAATATTCTTCGGTGTCGATGGCCTCTGTTTCATCTTCTTAACATTTATTTATGGTAAAAGTCACTTTAGAGTAACTCACCCAACTTTGTATTAAAACATATAACTACCTTTGCTCTGGAAGGTTCTAATTTTACGCTCCTCACCCCCCATTTTAGGTTATGAGGGATTCTTGCTAGCAAGTATAAGCTGTAGCTATGTGTCCCCAAGTTTTTCAGACCACCTAGAGCTACCTGTGGGTGCCATGTAGTCTAAAACTTCGGATGGCTTTATGAACTACTGGCAGATCTAAATTGGGATTCTTGTGTCTTTTACCTTATTTTTTCATTTTAGAATATAAGAGAAAATCAGAGACAATACATTGAAGGTCATGATATTTTCCATAAATTTGAGAAGTATTGACATTTCTCAGAAGAATGTAACTATAGATAATCTTACTGCTTTATGTTTTTTTTTTCTTTAGGCTTACATTGCTTATCCAGAATTTGAGAAAAAGCGGCATTTTTAATAGATTGGTAGTTTCAGTAGACAGTATTTTTTGGGTCATGTATTCAGAAACATAGCTTGAAGTAATTATAAAGGTATCATTGTGCCTCAAAAAGTATACTGTTGAGCCTTTTTTTTGACACCAAGAATCGAACTCAGGGCCTCATGCTTGCCAGGCAGTGTTGTTAAGCTTTTAATTCAGTATTTGCTGAGCCTGTGCTACCTGATACATTAAAATAAAAGTTCTTATGAACAGAGTAAAATGGCCCTGATCTCAATTCCTCCTTTCTACCTACATACACTGTAATACTTATTGTTCCTTTTGACTCCAGAGTGATTTCTCAACTTGACATGTTAAGTTCTAAAATGTCACGACATGTCTAGGACATATCCAGAATTTGTGAGTTTATCTTGGAAATGTAGAAATATGTCATCCAGTTTTATTTACTTAGGTATCAGAGTTCACTTCACAAATATTAAATATTTGAGTGCTTGTATTTGACATTTATGTGTTTGTGTATGAGCAAGGGAGAGACAGACAGACAGACAGACTAGAAGCAGAATAAATGCCACCATGTGAAAAGCCAGAGGGAAAAGAACACCTTGGTTTGGAATACACCTGTGATGAAGAATTTGCCTCCGATTTCTGTTTTGTGTGGCTAATCTTGAAAACTGTGTAGTATTTCATATTTACATTTTGATACAACTTTTAAATCTTGACCATTTTCCTCAGAAGTTGTTAACTTCTAATTTGGCAAAAACTAATGCATTTTATTAGATATTAGCACACATAAATTTGTACAACAGAATATGAAATTTAAACTTTTTGTTTTTAATTGTATGACTCTAAATTATCAGTTTTATAGTGGCTGTTGTGGATAGTAATAAGAAAAAAGCTATTAATATCAACAGTGTGTAGGTTATGTCTGCTGACTGTGGATGTATGCGCCCAGTGTCAAAGATATGCTGCATTACATATATTATATGGAGTGGCTTTTAGAAAGTTAGTAAAGCTGTCCATCCACATCAGCCAAGGAGAAGGATGCAATAGATAACAGGCTATATCTAGTACATTTATCTCTGGCAGATAGCAAAATCTTTGAAACATGTTTTGATCTTCTCACATAGCTAGATTTTCACTTGAAGTTTCCTAACTCTGTTTGCATGTCCTTATTTGTTCATTTTCAAAGGTGAAGTCTATTAGTATTTAGACATATTAGTTTACAGCACCCATTATAGCAATCGGTTGTGCTGTGTGCATATATGCCTTCTATTTTATGTATTTGGGATCCATGTTATATTTCTATATATTTATTCAGTGTTTAAGGTATACCAAAAGTAATCTCTAAGCAAGGTTGACAGTAAAGATATCTTTGTAATTTGTTTTACATTGCTACTGCTTCCCTCATAAAGTCCTCTTTAGGTTATATTTCTAAATTTTTGAAGTGTTATAACTTGCTGAAAAAGAAATTGAAGTAAGCTTTGGAAAATGTCAATTGGGCCTATGTGTGTGGCTCAGTGGTAGAACACTTGGCTAGTACACAGAGGCCCTGAGTTCCATCCTCAGCACCTAAAGAGAAAGGGAGAGGAGAGAAAATGTTAATGACCTTCAGCTGGGAAATACATATAGTAACATCTGTTTGAAAGACTACTTATATTCCTACCCCACAGTCTGAATATGGCACCAACTCACAGGAAAACGCTGCCATCTGTAGTCAACAAGAAGCTAAGACCTCCATTGAGTTGGTGCCATTCACGGGCTGACTGGGGGAGAGTCAGATGCCAGTCCTCTCCTGTGAGTTGGTACCATTTACAGACTGCAGGGGAGGAGAACAAGAAGTCAATAAGAAGCTAAGACCTCCTGTGAGTCAGTGCCATGTGTGGGCTGACTAGGGGAGAGCTAGATGTCAGCCCCTTTGGTCGCAGGGGCAGGGAGACAAGAAGAGCCAACATTGCACCACCACCACCCCACCCCTGCAGCCAACCATAAGCAACCTGGAAAAACATAGGCTGCGATAATAGCTAATGAGGTGAAATACAATTTAATGCTTATAGTGTTTAGTGTTTCACCAATTGTGCAGGCCTAAAGCTGGTAGTTTGATCATCTATTCAGAGGATAACAATACACAATGTAACATATATGGCAGAGCTCCTTCTGAAGGTGGTGGCATTGTTAATTCCCTATTATCTTATTTTAAAATCCTGTGTCATTCTCATTGTTTTGTTTGGTTGGTTTTTATTCTTTTTTATCTTGTTTGATTTTGTTGTATCTGATGGCATGGGCAGCTATTTTGAAGATAACAAGATATATTATGGTAGCCATTTGGATTTACTATTGTCTTGTTTTGAAGTCCTGTATTGGAACAATTATTTTGTTTTTATTGGTTGTATTCTGTTTCTGTTTTGTTTGATTTTACTAAGTCTGAAGGTATGGGCAGCTATTTTGAAAACAACAAGAGGCATTATGGTAATCATTGTTGATTTCCTATTATCTTGTTTTGAAATCCTGTATCTCTTACACTATCTTGTTTTGATTGGCTTTATTCTGTTTTATTTTGCTTGGTTTTATTCTCTCTAAAAATAAAATAAAAAAGGAAGACCACTTATAGTGCGATGTTAATGGAATATGTTTTTTGATATTACCAAAATTTCAGTAAGTACTGAAATTTTAACTACATTTTCATCTTGGATTACATCTCTGCTCCTCTTGAGGTTGGGAATCCTATGTTATTCTTTATTTTAATGGCAGTAGACCTTCATTTAGTAGGTAATCAAATATTTGCTAGTGTTATTTCTACCCAGTGAAACTAAAACTGTAGAGACAACTAGAAAATACCCTCAATCTTTTTTTCTTCCTCTACCCCAGCCCATTATTTTATTTTTTTCTTTTCGTGTAAAATCTGAAGAATTAACTTTTACTAGTGTTCTCTGTACCACTGCACAGGACAGTACATCTGTGTTCTTGAATTTAAAATCTTAAAAGGTGTTTAGTATTCCTAGAGGGTAGCAAATTATGTTCTTTGTGAAAAATGAATTATACATTATAAATTTATTAATAATTGTGTTTTCACAGTAATTTAAAGTTCAGTTTTTTCATACTCATTTTATATAAGATCTTTGTATCAGCTATATGAGGTAAGTTACTTTTTCTAATCTTTCTGTTTTACAGACAAAGAGAACAGGTTTTTTGAGTAAACATGACTGGTCCAAAGTTGCAGAATTAGATTATATAGTTAGATCTGAATTAGTGTGTGCAGAAATTTTTACCTAAGATATTTTATCCATTGTAAGTTCTCTAATTTTGTCTTAGAACTCTAGAGTTCTAGGGCTGAGAGAAACTGAAGTTGATACATGTGGAAAAAATTTCCATATTGAATGCCAGGTCAGTATCAGTTGTTACTATTGAGACTTGAGAATTGTGACCTTGGTGGGTAGTGTCCCAAACATTTTGGCAGGGAGCGCTCTGATTAACCATGCCTAAGGTGGACATGGGATGGGGCAACTTATGAATGACATATATGTGGCAGTCTGAATAAGTAAACATAATACAGCCTTTTAAAAGTACCTGATAGTGCTTTTTTACAGATTCTACTCTAAGGTACCTATATTTGAAATAATTGTAGTTTAATTCTAGGAGTCTATATGTATCGGTGAGAATTTGAATTTCATTATGTGAAGCAGAAAACCCAAGTGGCTTAAATAAATTTGAGTTCTTTTTCTCACTAAATAAGAATTCCAAAGTTAAGTGTTCTAGGACTGCTATCATTGTAGGACAAGGTATCATTAGAATGTCAGGTATCTTCTAGTCTTCTTCCTGCTATCCTGACTGAGACCTGACCTGACCTCAGCTATCCTGACTGAGAGTTCCCAGTTATAAAACAGCTACAAAGGGTGTGGTCAATCCATTTGTGATCTAGGCAGGTTAGCATACTGCAAAGTGCAAAATTGTACCTTCCAGTTAAGTAAAACCTTTAAAGATCTTTCTTATGAACCACAAACAGTGAAATCTACTTTTGTCTCGCTGACCAAACTATATCACGTGACTACTTTGTCTACTGCAAAACTGAGAAATGTATTTTACTTGAGTACATTGTAACCTGAAAAATAGGGCTTCTATAGCAAGAAATAAGGGAGAATTAATATTGGCTGGATGTTATAGTCTTTGCTACAGAAACCCTTTCATATGTCTAACCCATACTCTCATCTTCCAAAAGAACATGCCTACCTCTTTTTTTAAATGAAAACACTTCTAAAGTCTTATCTAGTTGTTACATCCAGTTTTAAACTCTCAATTTCTTGCTGTTTTGCAGATCTCTCTGTTAGGTCTTTGTATGGTTGGTATCTTGTGATCTATTATTCCACAAACTTCCCCTTCCTCCATTATTACATAGGTAGAAAAAGAATAGAATAACTATTTATGGAACATTCCACCCCCAAAAGGGGGAGATTGAGAAACATGGCAGCTGTCAAATTCTTCTGGGTAGGAAAAGCAGGCTCCTTGCCCTAGCTTTTTAGATGACCTATCTGACAGCCCTTGGTTCTGTTTTCTAGGAGAATTTCCTTTGCCTGGGAAGTAAATTTGAGAGGGGAGCCCCAGCATCCTTAAAGAGCTCTGTGTTGAGTCAGAAATTACACTGGGGACTGGAGGCATAGCTTGGTGGCAGGCCCTTATGTAACATACATGAAACCTTGGGTTCTATCCAGAAAAAAAAAAGGAAGAGGAAGAGAAAGAAGGAGAAGGAAAAAGAAAGAAAGGAAAGGGAGGAAGAAGCTGCTGTTTTCCCACAGATTGGGAAATCTAAACACAGTGAGTATAGTTGGATCCTGAGGTGTCAAGGGCCAGTGGCATCTAACTGCAAAAGGCAGGGCCACCATGGTTACTGAAATGGACAGCAAAGTCAAAGCAGCAGTCAGGATGTGGAGTACAGGGAGATTTCTTTTTCTTGGAAACTAGCCCCTGGCTATTCTCTGAAGACTTCATTATTTTCCTTCATTCTCTGTGACCCATTCTGAAGTCCTGGAAAGTGTGGAGGGGTGGCATACTTTTCTTAGGGACTGGACAGCTTTATAGCTAGTGTTCTATTTATACTTATTTAGGCCACGCATTATTTTAGAGATTTAATAGTTGTTGGGTGCTATAGAGGAGTGTTAGGGTTTCCATGACCATATTATTTCCTCCAAAATGTATAGGATTTTATCTTTGTGCTTTTAGTAAACTCTGTGGAGGAGAAGCCACATCTAAACATACTTTCCTAGCCTGGAAATTCTTTTGCTGCCCTTTCTTTCGCTATAAATTAATAACCAATTGCCTTGAGGTAGCTAACACCCTTAATCTGATTTTGGTGGCTGTTTTTCTTGTCCTGAAGAGAAGTCTTAAAACAGCTTGGAGCTGTAGTTTCATCTCCTGATATCACAGCTCTTCTCTGAGTTACTGCTTATAATCACCAGTGTTTGAGCATACAAACACTTTTGCTGTTTGCAGCCTTCCAAAGCTTGAAAATATGCCGTCCTCAGTCAATTTAGACTGATGACTGCAGGCATAGAAAGGGTAACTCTAATTTGGTTTGATCTTTTGTGGGTCTTGGCTCAAAAACTGCAAGAGAAAGCCATCAGTGATCCATATTTTGAAAATTTAACATAATTCTATAGAATATAGACTTGCTTGACATGTGGTATTACCAAATGTTTTTATACCATCTAGCAAGAATAACTGGCTTTAAGTGTCACCATCAATTGGCTAGAGTCTGATGTCATCAGTTCTTAAAACCAGTTTTCCTTCAAATCTTTCTTTTTCCTTGACATAGGTATATTCCAGGTATTGGTTGGCAGCCTGGGGTACATTTACTTCTTAAATTCATAAATTGGAGGACACTAGGACAGGTAATTGATTTTCCCAAGGACAGGAACATTTATAAAAGACAAGGAAAAAATATGACAGAAGAAATAGGTAGACATAATTTCCAAGAAAGGAGTTAATGAGTCAACCAGTGATAGATAAATGGTCAAGAAAAAATGTGCATATAGTGTTTGTGTGATCCTATTAAAATGGAACAGATATTATGATAACCATTTTCTTATTTCAGACATACGGTGATGTATTTTACCTCAGATCTTAGTTCATGTCCAAAGTGAGTAACCATGGCGAGGAGGAAAATGAACCTACCATTTGTAGTTTATATGTTCTGCAATGTTAAGACCTCTTGGATGGCATCTAGTAATTGTCTTCTTTAAATGAAAAGCAGATTATTTTGTGGCTACTTTCTCTGGTACTTATCTATTCTTAAATTTACCTAAATATGCTCAAATAATTTTAGTAATACTTGAACTTTGTAAGCGCTACCTTTTGATAGTGTCCTAGGCTGAGAGTTACTCTTGAAAGACAAGTTCTAATAAATAATCATTCAGGCTATTTAACTTGAAATATTGGAATGTTGCTTCAAACTATTTTCTTAAAGACGTCCCTGAAAACACTGTGTTAAAGAGGAGAATAAATAGTACCTAGTCTTTATTACAATCTCATTTCCTAAACAATTTCAAATGCTTTCACATCCTATGACATATGAATGGACAAGCCATCAAACAATACACATTTGAGCGCCACCAGCCATTATATTAGACATTAAAACTTAAATATCAGGAAGAATGGTAAACATTTTACACATATACCTTTAATTGTCACAACAGTCTCTAGATGTAGATGGTGTTAATCTACACCATGTGTTAATCTACTTTTTGTCACTGTAGCAAATATCTGAGATAAGCCAACTCACAAAGAGAAAAGATTAAAAGACTTACTTTGGTTCAGTTTTGAAGATTTCACCCTATGATCAATTGGCCCCATTACTTTGGACCTGTGGCAAGGCAGCACATCAAGGCAAACCTAAACCACTCACTCACCTCATGACCAGGAAATGATGGACATAAAGAGGAAGGGTATGGTGTCCCACTATCGTCTTCAAGAGCATACTGACAATGATCTAGACCTCCCTATAGGCCTCACCTCTTAAAGTTTTCAAAACTTCCCAGTAGTGACTCTGGGGAACAAGTTTTTAACACGCAGGACATTGAAGGGCATTAAAGAGCCAAGCAAAAGCATATCCTTACTTTATGGGTGAATGGTAACGAGACAGAGGATTTGATGCTCATGCATATTTACCAAGCTCTTGAGTGGTAAACCTGGGAGTCTAAGGAAGTTTGATTCTAACTTCTGAATTGTTTAGTTATCTTACTATCATTATATATGGTTTCTACCAATTTGGGAACTCAATTTAGTAGGGTAAGTAAACATAGAAATAATAAATTGAATCATTTCATCTTCTTAGTTTTGCTATAGTTATATCATTTTATAGTATCTACAAACTTGAGTTTCATATGCAAAGCATATTTGTCATGGTTAATTTGAATATCATTTTTGAAGCAGTAAGCTGAGGTAGCATATTCATTAACCCAACATGGGGAGCTTTTTGGAAATTCAACAAAATTTATTTAGCACTTAACTATCTTCCAAGTTCTAGGCACTGAGCGTACAGCTGTGAATAATGTAGGAGTTTCCCTTCTGTTATAGCATTTGCATTTGGAGAGAAAAACAGATGTTAAATAATTCTACAAACATTTGTTTAAAATTCAGTGTTGGTGAGTGCTGTGGAAGAAAACCATGGGGTACTATGACATATAAAAAAGGAACTGAATTTATGTCAAGGGTGAGAATTCATGAAATGATCCACTTTCTGTGTAGAGATACCTTTCAGATTGCACAGTTTAATATTTTATCAGTGAGTTTTGTGGTTCTTGTTCATTGTCCTATGCTTTGTTAATGTCAAGGGAGAAGAAAGATCTTAAGTTGATGTGAGGCAGAAGCAATTCTTAGATGACTTGAGCTAAATCTTGAAGGATAAGTAGAAAAGGATTGGGCAAGAGAAAGAATATTCTATTCTGAGGGAACAGTTTGTATGAAGTTTTCACAAAGTTAATGAGTAAGACATGAACTCAATCTTCTGAAGATAATGAAGATTGATGTAGCTAGATGTGTTACATGTTTAGGTAGTGTGGAGAGAGGGAGATGGATAGATGGTGGTAAGCTTTCAAATACTTATCTAATCAAATCTAGTTTTTGCACTTATTTTATTAATCTTTCCCTATCACTTCAGATGATGTAAGAGTGGAATTTTCTTTGCTTCTCCATCATTTATTAAAGTATTTAGAAAGAAAGCATAAAGATTAATGTAAACAGCTTGGATAGTGAGATAACTAATAGTAAAAAGAAGTATATGATACAGTAATTATAAGGATTGAAGTCAAAGTCAAATTACCAAAGCAACGTTATTGATTAATGAAATAAATTTAGATATCCTAGATAGGCAGCAGCTTTAGTGTTGTAGGATGACTACTAATGATGGCAAACCTTTTAGAGCTTTCAGTGATGTGAACAGCCTTCTGTGGCCTGCATGCCATAGGTTTGCCATCATTGGACTATATAGTTGGTCCTATCTGTGGGTTCAACATCTACTGATTTCATTCAACCACAAATTGAAATATATGAAAAAATGAGGCTGTACTGCATATGTATGGACTTTTTTCATATCATTATTTCCTAAACAATATAGCATAACTATTTATATATTTACATTGTATTAAGTACCATAAGTAATGTAGAGGTGCTTTGAAGCCTGAAGAGAAAGTTTTAACCATAGCGTTTCAGGCATATTCTGATGATAAGGTAAAATATTTTGTTAATTGTCACAGAAGACTTAAGAAAGAAATTATTAACAGTGAAAACAACATAGGCAGTCTGATGTAGAGCATTGAGAACTGTGTGAAGTTACATGGCCTGCATCAGGGCTGGCCTCTGCCACTGACCCCTAGACAAGTTGCAAGACATTTTGGAGTCTGAATCTATTTTACTTTTTGAACTTTCTATTGATAACATGCCAGAGAAAATCATACAGATTATAAGTATATATAACTTTTATAAGCTTTTACAAAAAATCCTTTTTATGCTGCTTTTATTACCATCATTTTGTCTTTAAATTCAAGAAATAATGTCACTTTTCAGGAATACTGAGGAGTGATAAAAAATGCCTTCATTTCAGATACTGTTATGAAGTGAAATTTGGTATTTTCAATGTTACAAAGAAGTAAGACCAATTTCCAAAGTTATATGGTACATATAACTTAATTATATATAACATTATTAATAGATCTGTTAAACTGGAGGTGATTGAAGAAGTAACTCTAAAAACTGCAAAGTAAAGGACAGACTAAAACTAAACATAAAGATGTATGGGTCTAGTACATGATTCCTTGTTAGTTGCTACAAGCTGTTATTCCTGAGATTCAGTAAAACAACTTGTATATTTTTACATGTACAACAAATACAAAGCCATTCTTATTACTTGAGAATGTTCAAGAAATGGTAGCGTCCAGAAATAAAAGCAAGTTGTGTATTGAAAATGGCCAAAAGATTTGAATTCACCAGATATTTCCCTTTGAGTTTCAAGAGGTCTGATGTAAAGTTTTTGGTACTAATCTGAAAGATAACAAATGCTTTACAACAGGATATTTCCTTTCTCATTCTTTATACTCTTAACTGAATATTTCTTACTGAATAATCATAAATAAAATTACTTTTGTAGCACTTTATGAAATAATAGTATCTTTAGTCACCACAATAATAATTGTCCATTTTTGGTCATCCACTTCCCTTTTCTTATCTCCTATAGGTAGCTTATTAGATACTCTATGACCTATCCTGACATTTACCTGTAAGTGGGAAAAATGAGCTATGATTTTTAATTTCTGTAAGGTAAGGTCATTTTATTGTATATCTTTTATTGTATATCTTTGTTGAACTCAGAAGTAATTTTTCAGTTACATTATTAATGTTATGATTTGTGTCTAGGTGGCCCCCCAAGCCTCATGCAATCATGGAAATGGCTGAATCTAGTGTTTGTGATTGGTTTGTTGTCTAGCACTGGGATTGGCGGTTTGAGTGCTGCACCCGCCCAGGGGTGGAGCTGGCATACAATATAAGGGAGGGAAGAAGCAGTGTGTTTCTTTTGCCCATTTTGTTCTTGCTGTTTATGGCCACCATGAATGGTTGTCCCTCAGCCATGCCACGTTGCCTTGAAGCCAGCTGAATATGAACTAAAACCACCAAAAAACTATAAGTGAAATAAACTTTCCCTAATTTTGAACATCAGGTATTTTGTCTCAACAATGAGAAAAAAGTAACCAAGACAATTTACTTGGGAAGTTTTTACCATAAGCAGTTCAGTTCTAAAGAATAAACAAATAGAGAAGCTATACATATAGTAAACATTTAGGTGATACACAAAATTTCTGTGATTTAAGATAGAATTTGAAAAAATGGAATTGGAAGAAAATTTGGAACTAAATGTCTGACCAGTATTTTCATAGACATGGTTGGGCATTTGAATTATTCCCACTTGGCTTTGCCTAATGATTTCCATTTGTGTTCCATTAAGAATGGCCATTTGTGGGTCTCAACCACAGCCTCAGTCAAAATAGAGGAGGGCTGACTCAGCCAAGGCCCTATGACAATGGTGCCAACAGGGTGGGTTTGGATGCAGGGTTTCCTAATCCCTCATTAGTGTGTCACACTCAGTTGTTTGAAAAGCTAGCTTATTTAGTACATTTTCTAAGCAAAATTCAGTTAGCATTGATAGGTGATCTGAAAATGGTACAGTATGTAAGTGGGTGTGTGGAAGACTAAGTACTTTTTTATATTAAAAGAGAAACCTAGGTACTGGTAAGAAGGTAGGATCTAGATTAATGGCTGCAGAAAATATGTTAAATATGCAGACAGCTTAAAGTAATTTAAATTACAACCCATTCAGGAAAAGAAAATGTTAATTCTCCTCAATTACTTGAATTTCTTATAGCTGTTTAGCCAGAAAGAAAAGGTTACCAAGCAGTCACATAGGCCCATGAGTAAAGATAAGCTGCTCCTCGCTAGAACAAGTAGTCTTTCATACTACCTTAGAGAATGTCTTTCACAGATTTTAGAGGCTTCTAAGACACATGTTCTATTCAGTAGATAGGGATTGTTTACAACTCTTTCCTGACATCTAGTGCATAGCTCATAAAAGTTTGGAAACACCTATACCTCATTCCGGAGTTTGCTGTTTTAGTTTGTACAAATAAAGGGAACATTTTAAATTACATAAGATGTATGTAATTACATTTTATACCAATTCCCAAAAGGCAGTGTTTTATAGAAGCTAACAAATTGCTGTTCTGATTGTTTAGGGTAGCCTTAGCCAACACTTTGGCATTTAGATTAGCAGAAAACCTACACAATCTCTTCAGGTTGCTATCAAATCTGTAATAATCACTTCAACAGAAAGACTGTTCCCTAAAACTATGGGGGAGAACATCAGTCTCAAGAATACTTATTCTTTGGAGTAGGAGTAGCATGTATTTAGTCTACCTTGAATATATCATAGTCTTGTTGTTTGAAAATGCTTTGAGTCTGTGTAATGAACACATTCCATATCAGAACCCATGTTTTCTCTTTGTATTCCAGTGACCTTAAACTCTACATTTGAATAAAAATGATTTGTTACTTTTACTTTGAAGGATCTTTTATCTTTGTGTGTTGTAATACATTTTCTCCCCTAAGATTCAAGTATGTGGTTAGCTGTGCATTTTGTTGACACTTTGACATATTCTGAGTTTAATTCAGTTCCAGAGATATGTATAAGCTCCAGGTTCTGAATGAGACTCTAGGATAACATGTCCCATGGGCACTAATCTCATTTATGAGCATGGAGCCTTCATCACTTCATCACTTCCCAAAGACCCCATCTCTTAATATTCTTGTCTTGGGGATTAAGCTTAAATATGAGTTTTGGAGGGACACAAATATTCAAACCATAGCAGAAATGGCTAGTTGTAATGAAATTTAATTTTTTTCCCCATGGGAACTTTCAGAGCCTTAAATTTGCTAATATACATTGAGTATTTTAAAAAGATATTTCATAGTATGTTTACTAAGTTGTTTTTACTTAACCCTGTGTAAACTTTGAATTGTACAGCATGATGCAGGAGCAACGGGTCTCAGAATATACCTTGGGAAATGTGATAGGGATAAGGAGATGAATAAAAATATGCATCACATACAGCATAAATATATATAATTCTTATTTGTTAATTTAAGAACAGTAGATGTTATAGAACTTTCAGGACCTCATACTCTAATCTCCAATAAAGAGTGATTTTGATAAATGGTATTGGAATTATGACAATATTGTAGTCAGGGGTTTGTGGGGAGAACAAGACAATACAGAACACATAATTTATAGTATTATTTATAATGGACACCTAAGGAGTCAAATACAAAGAAAATGTAGGATATCTGTCCACACACTAAAGACTTAGAAAATCCAGCTGAGGGCCTTGATCCCATAGCAATAACCTGCATGAGTTTAGCTGAAAACCTAGAGCTCGTGACAGTGCCTCCCATGAGTCCAGCTGGAGGCCTAGAGCCCATGAGAGTGTCTCATGTAAGTCTATTTCATAGATCTGCACTGGGAAGGCACAGAGGTCAGTGGTGGAAGCTAGAAAAGTCTATGGCAGTGGGATGAAGGGTCTGTGAGAGTATGCTGAGGTTCTTCACTGGAGCCAGTAAGCGGCACTCAACCAGGGCTCCCCCAAAAAGTACCACAGCCATCCTCAGTGAACATCCTCGGGAACAGTGAGATCCCGAGCTCCAATGCTAAACAGCTGAGTTCATATCAGGACGCCATCATGACAAGCTTCTCCTGGAGATTGAACAGCACACTATCTTCCCTCTGGAACAATGCTCAAAGTAAGGACCAGAGCTCCTGCAAAGCGAACCACAGCATTCTAAGCAACAAGATCCCACGCTCCTCCAGTGATAACTGCCAAGTTCATATCCGGGAAGCCAGTATGACAAGCTCCTCCAGGAGAACCAACAACTCCAAACAATTCAGGATAATTCACAAGGCAACTCTTCCTGTCCAGATCTCGTTTTTATGCTGGTAGCTTTCCTCAAGTGGGCCATCCGTGCTCAGCACCACGCTGATTCAGTTCAGCTGATGTTTAAGTTAACCACCAGTTTTTAATCCACCACAGATATTAAGCTTACCTTTACAAAAGCAATTTTGACAATGTAAAAATTACATAAAAATGAAATAAATCAAACATAGGAGATTAAATATTGCATGTTTTAAACCCAAAATATGAATAAAGTACAAAATAAAGGAGAAATGGTGGGAAATAAACAGATAGACTTTTTGGAGACAGAAGATTGGGGAAGAGGGGAAAAGGGAGAGTATGGGGTAGGGAATAAAAAAGGATGAAGATATATTTTTAGATATATATTTCAAACTAAATTTCATCAGATTTTCCTCAGTTTCATTCATTTGTAACTCACATGAAACAAGGCTTTCAGAAGTATAGCAAGTATAAATGTAACAAAGTTTTGAGAAATACAGTTTATTTTTAGGAAATTTTGTGCCATTAGATGATGTTGATTAGTGCTGTTAGGTTGGTTCTTTAAAACTCAAGCATCAGAATGTGCTTATTTTAGTTAAAACATATTCTAGTTCATTTTAAAGATATCTTTACATCTCATGAAAATAAATATATTTTTTTCTATTCCCCATTAACTTTTTCTAAATGTATATAACATGAAATTTACCATTTCTGCCATTTTAAAATGTCAGTTTAACAGGTTTAAATACATTGACAGTGTTGTACTACCAAGGCCATTAAGCCTATACCTTTTTGCTCTACTACCTTACCTGGATCTTATGAGAAGAAAGCAACTCATGGTATAGAATTTAAATGATTTCTTAAAATAGTTGTAATGTTTTAGATCTGAGTTAATTCTTTGACCAAAGTTTTAGTTCTGCTTCGCCAGAATTTCCTCGCCATAGGAGTCTTAAAGGTAATGTCCAATGTTCATTATCATACCCTCTTCTCCAGGCTTTAATCTTTCTGTTGGCCACAGGTTACTGCTATAGGTTTCTCCCTTGCTCATAACATATATATGGCAGTGGGACTGGAATCTAGTCACTCCTATCAGGAACGAGCCTTTCCTCCATGTTGGAAGTGCTGTTGTCTCAGGAGTATTCTCCTTCTTGTTCCTGATTATTAATCTTAAGTTTTTGATTAAATGAGCATGCTCATCCCTACAGAGGGAGATTGGAAACCAGTCTAATTCTCATATTTTCAGGAAGCCCCAGAGAGTTGGAACTAATAGTAATGATTTTAGAGCCAAAACACACATTTCAATCCCAATGAGAGAAGATTGTGCTGTTTTGGTCAATGAAACAGAGAGGGATGGGATCAACAGAAAAACCTATGAGTAAACCTTCAATGCCTTCTGGTTTTTCCTGAAGTCAGAATTTCAAACTTGAAAAAAATGGAAATATTTATTTTAACTGTATTAAAAAGTAGGAAAGTGGCACAGCAGGACTGTGACTCAAAAATATACACAGTTGCAAAACTAGAACTAGACACCAGTATATCTTGATACTAGAGACCAGTATATCTACTGCCACATACATAAAAAGTGTGACTTTGTGCCTACTTCTAATAGTTTGTCCAAAGGATACTTGGTAGAATTGTTAGCACATTATTATAGAATTTTTCTAAAATAAGCATTTTTGATATTCTAGTTCTACATCACCTTCTAACTGATTAAGAACAGATGTTTTAGTTCACTTTTGTAAGCTTGAAAATTGTTTTTAAACATTGAATATAAAGAGATGCTTTGTGCACATTCTGGTTTGATGGGTGTATGAAGTATTTTTCTCATATAAGTAAATAATCATGCTAATTTTTAAAAGCCTAAAGTATTACAGAGCACAAACATATAAAGCAGCTGGAATTAAAATTTACTGATATATATAACAAATGTGTTTTTATTTTTAATAAAATAGATAATGAGTGGATAACTTCAATGGCGTATCTTGGGCATATGTCCGATGTAGGTATAAGGCAGAGTTAACATAGTGATTAGGAAAGGCAGTGACACTGGATCTTGAAGTTTTGGATTTGTATTCTGGCTTCACCAGTTACTATCTTTGGAACCATAGCCAACTTTTCTGTACCTCAGTTTCCCATATGTAAAATGGGGATAAAGGTACTACTCACCAATTATAGAATTATGAGAATTAAATGAGTATCTCTTAAGTCTTAGAAAATGAGTGGCATGTAGTGTAATACCAGTAGTGTCTCTGTTTTGTGCCACCATAACAGAATACTACAGACTGGGTAATTTATAACAAATTTATTTGGCTCATGGTTCTGGAGATTGGGAAGTCCGTGATCAAGGGGCTGCATCCAAGGAGGGCCTCCTTGCTGAATCTTAGTATAACAGAAGTCAGCACATGACAAGAGAACATGTGGAAAAAAGCCAAATTCACTCTCATAATGCAATCATAACAAACCCATTCTTGTAATGACATTAACCACTCCATGAGGTAGAACCAACCTAATCACCTCTTAGCCTCGCCTCTCAACATTGTTGCATTAAGGATTAAGTTTGGAACACATGAGCTGAGCGAGGGGAATATATTCAAACCAATGGAATGAATAGCTTACTGACACATACCAATATTTATATATTAACTGATAGCAATAATTTTATCATTCTTATTGATCTAGTTGAAAGACTATGGTAAAGATGATGTGTGGGTGATCAAACATTTTACTTCTATGATAAGTGCAAGAATTTAGACCTATGAAAGCTTTTACTCCTGGAATGTAAATATACATATTTTGATCAAAATTAATCCAATATCTGTTTAGAAAGTATTTTGCAAGCCAAATGGCTCCCTTGAGACAGTTTAATTCCTTGATCAATTTTCTGCATGACACAATTCAGCAATTTATAATTTTTTACATTTTTGTTATTTTCCTGAAAGAATATTCATCAATATCTTTTTTCTGTTAAAATTCAACAAGCAGACTTTTTAAAATACCAAATTTTATTAGTTATGGCTACTACCACTACATTTTCTTGTGTTACTAGAATTGTGTTTTTTTTTAACTATACAATAATATAGTAGCCAATATAACATTTTAAGGGAAGCATTTTATGCCTTACTGATTATTATGTTTCATTTACAATGCATTCTTGTTTCCCTTGTAGTTCTTTTTATCAACCTCCTTCCACCATGATATTGTTAACACACTGTCTCTGACAAATCTCATTCTAAAGTCAGAGAGCATGAGAAGGGGTGAGAATAAGATGTCCCTGTAGTGATGTTTTTGATGACTGGAAGAGTAAACCAGGGTACTCTGTATGAGAAGGGAAAAGTTTGAAAAGGAAGAAACCCAAAATGATTTCTCAAATGCTCTAAACAAACTTAGCTGTGAGGAGAAACTTCAGCAGAAATACAAAGCCACAATGTTTAGTGAGGTGGTAAAGAAAACTCATTGAAACTTAAGGAAGAAACAAAGAGGGCTAGTACGGTCATTTTATTTTTATTTAGAGAAAAATAAAACACAAAAGGGGTAGAAATAATACAGAATTTTAAAAAATAAACAGAAATCACTCGTTGATGAATTACATATTGTCCTCTTAGAAATAGTTGTTCAAGTTACAAAATTAAAACATACGAAGTGGACATTCACACAGTGAGACTGCAAACAGTTCTGCTTCAAGATCCAACAAAAGCTTAGTAATGTCATCAATCTTACACACTTCAACATGCATGCAATTATATCCTTTAGAGCACTTACTTTTCCTCTTTTTTACAATAGCAACTACATATTTTGGGTTTTATTACTCCTACATTTCTTACTACTTTTTACACTACAGACACAATGTGATATTTATAAATATGATTCATATTTATTTCACTAATAAGGATAGTCTCAAGTTGTCTCCATTTCCCTACGAAGGCCTCCAGATCATCCTTTTCTATAGTTGAGTAACAGTCCATTGTATAAAAATACCACATCTTTTTCAACCACTCTGCGGTTGATGAGCATTTTGGTTGTTTGCAAGATTTAGCTATCACAAATTGTGCTGCTATGAACATGAGTTCGCATATATCACTGTAATATGAACTTTTCAGTTTTTCTGGGAAATTACCCAGGAGGGGAATGCCTGCATTGAATGAAACTTCCAATCCTAGTCTTCTGAGAATTCTCCATAGTGATTTCCATACTGGCTGCACCAGTCTATACTCCTACCAACAGCGAAGCAGTGTTCCTTTTTCCCCACAGCCTTGCCAACATTTGTTGTCAGCTGTTTCTTGATGGCAACCATTCTTTGCAAAGTGAGATGAAATCTCAATGCTGTTTTAATTTGCACTTCCCATGTGACCAGTGATGGTGAACATTTCTTCATGTATTTATTTGCCATTTGTATATCTTCATCTGAGAGCTGTGTGTTCATCTCAGATGTCCATTTTTGGAGAGGGTCTTTGAATTTGGGGTCTTGATGTTTGTCAATTCTTAATATGTTCTGGATATAAGTCCTTTGTCTGAGGGGTTGCCTGCTAAAATACTTTCCCATTCTGTGGGTTTTCTTTTCACTCTGTTGGTGATGTCTTTTGAAGTGCAAAAAATTTTCAATAACATGAAATTTCAGTTGTTGATTCTTTGAACTGTTTCCGGTGAAGTTAATGAATTCGCTGCCTACCCCTATGTGTACAAGACTTCTACCTACCTTGTCTTCCAATAGATTTAGTGTTTCTGTTTTAATATTTAAATCTTTGATCCATTTAGACTTTAGTTTTGTGCATGGTGATAGGCATGGGTCTAGTTTCACTCTTCAGCATGTGGAGACCCAATTTTTCCAACACCATTTATTAAAGAGGTTATCCTTCTTCCACTGAACATGTTTAGCCCCTTTGTCAAATATCAGGTGGCTGAGTGTCTTTGTCCTTAGACTTGCATCTTCTAATGTATTCCATTGGTCCTCAGGTCTATTTCTTTGCCAGTACCATGCTGAATTTATCACTATGGCTTTGTAGTGTAGTTTCAAATCAGGAACTGAGATGCCTCCGGCCTTACCTTTTTTGACTGGAATTTCCTTTGCTATTCTAGGTTTCTTCTGTTTCCACATGAATTTTAGGAGTGTTTTCCCTAGATCTGTGAGGTATGTCAATGGTATTTTGATTGGGATTGCATTAAATCAGTATAACAGTTTTAGGAGTATGGCCATTTTCACAATGTTGGTTCTTCCTAGTCAAGAGCAAGGAATA